>NW_019104784.1:27520-60095 GCF_001995035.1 Momordica charantia
GACCCCTGCTCGGCCCACGGCCCAGCCCGTGAATCTCCCGCATGCGATCAACGATTCCCCTCTGGCGCTGCAACGCTGAATTAGGGTTTGGCTACAGAAGGTTCTGGAATCATCTTCACGGCTATAAGTAGCAGTGAGATCCAACCCTGAAGAGGCAAGTAAAACATCTCCAGTTCATTGCTTTCTCAACTTTCCCTTGCTAACTTAGGCATCGGAGCCCCGTGTGACTAAGGTCACACCGGTTTAGCTCGATTTGGTTTTGCAGGTATCATCCCCGAATTATCGAGTTAGGTGTGTACGAGAGGGAGAACTGGAGGATCGAAATCCACACATCAACAACTATTTTTATTGAAATGTATCTTAAATTGTGGTTACTGCGGTTGGGATTGGTGAAGCCAAATCGACGTTGGAACGAGCAAGGGATGAGTCGGGATCAAGTCGAGACATCAAAGAGGCACACGACCATGTTTTTTGGGCTTTTGTTGGGACCTCTAGAGGGTGAATATCGTGGTGAGATATTTGAGTGCTTGTATTCAATCTCATATTATAGTGGAACCCGTATCTGAGCAGAAGACTGGACGTAGCTCATAAATTGTTGGGGTTAACCAGTATAAATTCTTATGTCGTTTATTGCTTTCCCTATAATCTCTAATTTGTATTGTGTGATTGAGATTTATTTGGATATAACTTTGGAAGGGAAAATTGTTTTTGAGCACGTTAATTTTCCAACAAGAGCATAGCTCAACAAAAATTGGGTCGTCCACTTGATCCTACTATTACATCTCAATTTCATCTCATTGGATTGTACCCATAAGTTTATTTAAGAAAAATGCCACGTATATAACAAGTAATTTACTTTGTATGATATTTTAACAAGTTCCTACTATCACTAAAAAAAATAAAAATAGATTTCTAAATATAAATGAACTTAAGAGAATCTTTAGAACTTGTTAATAGCAAAAGATACATTGGCATGAGGTGTGACGAGACACAAGTGAAATCAATTATGTACATATTAAAGTAATTATTTTTATTTATTAAATACTAAATAGTAAATTATTTGAATAAAGAAATTGCTCTCCCACGTATCTCTATAATTACTTTTTATGTGCTTGAATGTGAATGGTTAGAAATAAGTTGGTTAGGTATTTGAGAGAGAAACACACGAAGGAAATTCCCTTCTACTATGTAAACATGGCCGTTTGTAATTTTGGGAATGGATATGCTCAGCACTATAACTTAAAAGTTTAGATATTCGGAATTTTAAATCTATGATATTTTCATATAATCACGTTTGTTTAGGATTTTCAGAAATACTGGATAACTATATTTGTTTGACAAGATTTGTGTTCAATTTATAAATGTTCCAAAAATGTTCCTGCAACTATTCATATAATTTATAAATTAATTAATTTGAATTAATTTAATACTTTACTTTTTTTATATTTTGTACAACAAATTAATTCACATTAATTTAATATAAATTTCATTTTTAACTTTTAATATGTTTCAAAAAGATAATTATATAATTGATATTATCTTGGGTGAAATGTATTTATGTTCATCGTCACATTATATTTATTTTAAAGAGGAAAAATATCACAAGTATGTCTCGTAAAAAAATGTTGCTTTAAAATTATATATTTATGATAATAAATATTATTAATAATATAATTCATTCAAAATATTAAAAATAAATGAAGATATTATATAATTTAATTGCAATTTATTTTACATGTAAATGTACTCGTTCCTCTTTTCTTTTACGAAAATCCYGGGGTTTATGCGTTTTTCGGAAACGCAAGTAGCTCGTCAAGCTAAAAATAGAGGAGTTCCCTCACTACGAAAGATATGTAGCGGATGGATAGATCTCCTATTCGTTTCGGATCCACCTGAAAAAGAGTCATTTTTCTATTTATTCTAGTTGTTTGATATTAGTAAAGCGCTAACGCGCCCCTGCCATCTTTCTAAAGCAACAAGCGGGAAACTTGGACTTAAACAAAGCAACAGCAACCCATCAACCTAATAATAATGAAGGGGCTTGGCTCGAAAGGTTACTAGAGCAAAGGTTAAATGTAACCTACAAATATACTTAGGGTGTATTTAGGAGTGATTGTATAACTAGTGATTTTGAAAAAAGAGAATAAAGTCTAATTGATTTTCCAAAATCATCCTCCAAGTGATAAATTAAAAATCAATATAAAGTGATTTTAAGCTTTCATACAATCAAATTTCTAATTTGTCAAATATGATCAATAGAAAGGGAAGTGATTTTGACCATGGCAAGAGTGATCTTGGTCATGTCAAAACCACTTTCAAACACGCCCTTAATTGCGTATTGTTTATTGGACGATGACTACATTGATTTGTTTAAATTATAAATTTAGAAAATAAAAATAAAAAAAAATTTTAGACAAAAACAAAGAAAATTGATGAAAGAAAATATATAGACAAAAAAATGTAAAGAGGGAAACTCATGTTTTAAAAGGACATCCAAAACTAATAAGATGTCTCTTGTAAGGGCGTAGGATATTGGACATCACAAGATTCTCGAGTATCCTATATTCCTGCAAAACAAATATGGCAATCCAGATGTCCGTCCAACGGGAATCTTGGATTCCCATGAAACAAATGCCCCATAGAGAGAAAAAGGAAGAAGTTTTTGCACTGTATTTTTTAAGGTCTTAGGTTGTGAATAAATAAGATTGTCCTTTCACGATTATCTTTGAATCATTTACCGCTAGGCTAAGTTATTACAACATTAAGAGATAGAATTAAAGTACAAGACACTTTTTCTTTTTTGGCTAGAAATAGAAATAGACATTTATCCTTGAAATACGATATTTAATCAAGCAGGTAAGGATGAATAAACCACTATTTAAAACCAATTGGTAAAGAGGAATAGTCCATGTTTATGAAGTAGCCCATTTATATTATAAAATTTTGTTAGGCCAAGGGACAAGTCACTTTTTTGTTTTGTTCTTGTGCTTTGGTTTAATGGCTGGCTTATGCTGTTTGGTTATTAAAGTATAGGTGCCTTTGACTTTGGATGTTAAGATTTCCACAATCCACACCATGGTGGAATCAACAAAGCCCAAGTAGATGAAGATTAAGAAACAAAAGTTGTGCATTACAATTATTTCACAACCACACACCACATGCATTTTCTAATCTCCTAATTAAAAGATGAAAGAGAGATGGTTCCTTGTTTGTTTCATGCTGAAATACACACTCATCAAATTTCTTACCTGCTTTCTGCAATCACAAATATTTAACCAAATGCCCCACAGGAGGGGAAGCAGAATTTTATTTTAGAAATCACATGGACCTCGGCTTTGCCACAACAGTGGAGTGGTTCAATATTTGGAGGCTAAATTGGCCTGGTTTCTCGGTGGTATCAATCCTGGAGTGTCCAGGAGGAGGCAGGAGCTCAAAATTCTGAACCAGACGACCCAAAGTAATTGCAACGATTGGCAAGGCGAGAATGATGCCCGGGCAGCTCCGCCTCCCGGCACCGAAGGGAAGGTATCTGAAGTCGTTGCCGCTGGGCTCGACGTCAGCCTCCTCCTCCAAGAACCTCTCAGGTACAAATTCATGGGGTTTGTTCCAGTGATCAGGGTTGTTGGCCAGCCACCAGGCATTCACCAAAATCTTGCTCTCTGCAGGGATGTCATAGCCACCCAGCTTGGCGTCTTGGAGGTTCATGTGAGGCACAAGCAAAGGAATGGCCATTCTCAGCCGCAGGGTCTCCTTGATAACAGCCTGCAGGTAAGGCAGATTGCGAATGTCGGGCTCCGTAATCTGAACGCCATCTCCCAGCACCGAGTCGAGCTCGTGCCTCAGCTTTTTCTGGATGTTGGGGTGGTTCACAAGCTCAGCAATAGCCCACTCCATCGACCAAAGTGTTGTCTCAATGGCTACATCAGCAGCAACATAATTTAGTTTAGTCCATTAAAAATATGAATATCCTCTCTCAACTCGCTAGTTACCTACCAGCAACATTGATGTTCTCAACAATGAAGAGAACATTGTCTTCGGTGATCTCACCACTCTGTTGAGCCTCCACAATATGATCGATGGCACATTTTGCACCATTCCCCTTCGTGCTTGCCAGTCTCCTGTGTACATATAGCTATGCAAGGTTTGTTGCACAATAACAAAATAAATAAAATGAACTAGCAAATATTACTGTTGTTATTATAATTATTACCTCCTCTCATCGACAAAATGGTCCTTGAAGAGCTTGAGCCTCCTCTCCTTGACATCCTTACACACATTCAAATAGCCCCTGAGAAAAGGCCTGAGAATTGGGATGAAATCGCCGTAGTTGTACTCGAAGCTCTGAGATAGCCGACTCCTCTCTGCGTTTATAAGCTTGAGGTTGTTGAAGAGAGGGTCTTCCATGCTGTCGAATCTCCTATCAAACATAATTCTGTACATATTGTTGTACATCAGAAGCTGCAGCCGCCTCCTCAGAACCACCCCACTTGTTGAAGCCTGTGGATTGTTCTTGAGATCCTCCACAACTCTGGCAGCCTCCTCCTCCCACCCCATCCTGTTCTGCTGCACCACCTTGTTTGTGAAGAAAGGGACGGTCATGATTCGTCTCATTTTCCTCCAGTGCTCCCCGTACACCGTGAACACCATGTCCTGGCCCTTGTCCGTGAATATATCGAACACCACGTTCCGCGTCCTGGACCCGAATTCGATCCCCTGGGTGTGCAGCACTTCCTTCGCCAGCTCCGGTGAAGAGACCACCACCAGGTTCCGCTGCCCCATTCTCAGCAGCAATATGTCTCCGAATTTTTTAGCCAGCTCTGTGAGGTTGCGGTGGTTTAAATCATCCCCCACCTGCAGCCAATTACCGAAGATAGGTATTGGGATGGGACCTGGTGGGAGTTTGAAACGCTTCCCCCTGAGCTTAGATATGGTAATAGCAACAACCATGGCCACGAACACGCCCAGCAGAGCCTTCTCCAAGAGGACAAGATCCATGGTGTAGTATGGAATTTTACTAAAACTTGGAGGAGATGATCCTCACCTCATGATCTGCCACTCATTTATATATACTCAAAACTCGAAAGTCAAAACCCTCCTGTTTTGATGCCCATATTGTAGTTGGTGAAGTTTGGACTTTAAAATATCTCCACGACCAATTCTCCTTCCAAGAGATGAAGAGCAATTAATATTAAGATATAACCAAGTTGTCTGTTCGTCCATTCGAAGCAACCAGATCAATATGGAACATAAATAAATATGAGGTTGAAATTTGCTTTGCACCAGCGTCGTAGAAGAAGGGTTACAGGGGGACTTGATCTGATGATTGGGATACAATTTGATGCAAGCAATGGGAGACGGCGTTGATTTAGAACTAGTCTAGACATGGCATGGAGCCAACAAACTTAATATTTAACACAAATATAATGGTCAACGTTTCTGAATTCATCAGAGTCGTTGATATGATTGTGTGAAGCCAAATATATATGAGGTTGGAAACATATACTATTACGACCAAATTTGGATTGATTAAGCATATGGAGTAGGTAGGAGAGTAAAGAGGAGACTTAATGATTTGACCAATAAAACAAACATATATAAGAACAATACATATTTGTACGGAGAGAGGGAGGGAGGGAGGGAGGGGGGTTCCAATCTCTCCTCCATCAACACCCTTCAACCTATTAACCCAAAAAAATGATTAGTATGAATAAACAAACAAGTAAAATCAAAATAGATCACATAAGAGAGATAGAAACGAACGAATGAGGAGTCGACATTTGGATAGTTTCCACTTGAAGAGGTCGGGTCAATGATGTCTCGTCTGTATTCGTCTTTCAATACATGGAATATGATATTCATACCACCTCATAATATGAGGCTCATATATCGTATTTCTTTTTCTTCTTAAATACTAGTAAACATAAAAGAGCAACAGGTAGGCATAGGACAAAGCTTAACCAAAAAGTTGATGTGGCAAATTGCTTCAGTCCTTGCATCTCATAACCACAAAATACAAGCCGTAGAATATGGAGCTCATTTACTTGGTTCATATTCATCTTCTACCTTTCAAGTTTTACCCAAGTACAAAAGGTCCTAAAAGCACGCACACGGGACCATTCATGAATCATGCCAGAGTTGTGAAAGCAAACCATCGGCAGCCAGCCATGGAGAAGCACCATATCGCTCATTGTTACTCTAAACAACTACATTTACATCATTAATTTAACAAGCAGACAACCGCATTATGACCCAATCCACGGCAAAGTGTTGCAGACTCTCTATTAACTGTTTGTTTCGCCCCAGAAACAAGCCAACAACTCTTCTCTTCAAGTACACAATTTCTAAATCTTATGATAGAGCCCTTAAGATGCCAACACCGGAACTCGCTTTTGCCCCATAAAAGCTTCTCTAAGCATATGATATCCACTCCTGTAGTGCTCAATCGAAAAACATAGCTGCCTTATAGCCTCTCTTTTTTCCTCTGCTCCTTCCATTATCACTACTCTTTGCCTCTCGACCTCGCCCTCCAGTTCCTTCTCTCTTAATCTCAACTCCTCCACCTGCTTCTGTAACTTTTCAACACCTGATACCAGCTCCACACGTTCCCTCTGCAGTTTTTGCATATGCTCACCCATTTCATCCATCTGCTTCTCTTTAGAGCTCAATTTCTCTTTCAAAGTAATCACTTCTGCATGGAGCTGATCTCTTTCAGATTGTAAACCATTAAGCCCGTTTTTAAGATTCTCAATGCATTCTACCTTCTCAACAATACTCCTTTTCAACCGCTCAATCTCACCGTTAAGTATCTCCTCCAAATCCACCTTTTCCCCCTTCAACTTTCTGATCTCATCCTCTAAAAGACGAGCTTGATGTTCCCATTCTTTGAGCTGTTCCATCAACAGAACTCGTTCCTCAACTAGCTCAGACATTTCAGCCTTAACCTGTGCTTTCTCAGGAAAAATTTTCTGCTCAGCATCAGATACTGCTAGTTTTAAATCCCTGATCTCGTGATCTCGATCCGATAAACTAGCCTTCAACCTTGAAATTCTTTCTTGGAGCTTGGAGACCTCTCTTCTCTCTGCACTCAGCTTGGCCTTCCCTGAGGCAGTATCTTTTCGGGCAGCTTCGAGCTCCTCCTGTAAATGGTAGACTTTCTCAGCTGTTGTATTGTTCACAAGTTCAAGCTTTAATTTAGAAAGTGCTTTCTGCGATTCCTCAAGTCTTTCCTTAGTAAGTTTTAGCTCTTCTACCAGTTCCTCAACGTTGATGACTTGGCCAGCTTCCAAACCTGTACGATGTTCTTCAACCTCCGATTCCTGATTAGTGTAAATGACCAAGGGAACCTCATCCTCATGCCTTCGGGTTTCTTCCATCGTAGCAGTAGAAGACACAGACTCGGCCTGCAAACCATTGGTTAATTCTGATTGCCTGCACTTCTGGAGCTCGCTTTTCAACCTCATGATCTGTACTTGTGAAATCCGCAGCTTCTCATTTGTAATCTTTAGTTCTTCCTCATATCCAGCCATTCTAGCAAAAACATCTTCAGAATTTTCTGTTTTTGGATTTTCGTCCGTTGCCCCCCTGACTGGAAATGAACCATCCGCATTCATCCGGAGTTTTTCTTTAGCCTCACGGAGCTCAATCTCCAATTCAATCATCTTCCTGTTCAGCCCTTGATCACCACCAGAATAGTTGTTTACCGAGGAATCATCAGATTCAGGTTCAGATTCTGTCAAAGAAGATGATTCATCTCCTTCCTTCTGGCAAGTATCAGAGTTGCTTCCACCAGATCCAAGGAAGAAATCAAAGCCAGCAGCTCGTGGCCCAGACTTACGACGTCCAAGCCTTTGATCAGGAGAGGGCCATGAAGGGAACAGCTCAGAGCCGAGGTCAGACATACCAGAGCCCTGGGATTGTAGATCTGAAGGAATATTTTTTCGCAGCTCCCCTGTCACATGATCATAACGCTCTGCGAGCGAACGATACATGCGGTAGAACTCCTCAACATGAGAGATCAACACTGGCCTCTTCTGATAATACATCTCAGCCTTCTTGGCAAATGAATCTGCATCCTCTTCTATCAGCTTCAACATACGTTTGATGCTGCGATCCATCTCTAACATCAAAGATCGTTTGCTCAATTTTTTGCTTGGCATTTTGATCAAAAACTAACATTAGCATTCACCTATCTCGTTTGAATTGCAGAAATAAAAGATGGAGCTTACAGAACTAATTCCATGCCAAATGTTTGGGCAGTTGATGATGACAAACACATGTACCGTAAAATTCATGCAGAAACGAGGAAGAAGCTAAAATTTTGCAACTGCTGCCCGTCTCCCCAAATTTAACCCCACCCCTTTTAGAAATATGAAATGAACATGGAGAGCATTGTTAAATGAAAGGCAAAATTCTAGCATAAAGGAAACACATGTCATGACATTAGAGACATTGAAGGACAACAATTTCCTTAGTTATTTGGCAAGACACGGAGGGGATATTTGAGTAGGTAAAGGAAAAACAGCAGAAAGGCATTTATAGTAAAAGGAGGTACCACATAACAATCTCTGTATATTGGAGCACTCCCAATATAACTAATAATACATTCATGATTCATCTGTTCGTTTAGAGCCAGCTCATGCTCAACCGACCTCAAGCAATTTAAGATTTAAACATATGACGATCCATAATTAGTATTGGCAAAACATTAACTCTATTATGTTTAATATGTGTAGAAAAAATTAATATATCGTTAAAAATATAATTGAACCTATAATTTAGAGCCATTATATCAACGAAGTCCACCCTAAGGTATAGGCTTAAACTCCCAGAAGGCCCTATATTTCTCATAGAACATATAATATATATACTAAATATTGTTTCAATTTATAAATGTTTTTAGAATATAAAATAATATATTTGCCATAAAAATTATTTTCTTATAATATTGAAATTACAAACAAATAATGTATACAATTTTCTAAAAAAAAAACTTCAATTTAAATGCAAATCTTTTTAATAAACTTATAATCAGCCCATAAATTTCTTTGGTCGGCTACCATTTCAAATTTATTTATTTTATGTTTTCTTTACAACTAAATCTTTTCAAATTTATTTAAATAAAACTTAAACATTAATATAACCCCTTAAAATTCTCTAAGTTACCTTTTTTTTTCTCGTTTTAATTTCTTGTTTTTTCACCATTAAAATTAATCAAATCAATTATGTCACAAGAAAGATTAAATAAATTAGTAATATTATTTATTTTAAAAGATATATTAATGAACTTAGATTATCAAATATTAATACATAATTTTACATCTAATTCAGTGATAGAAAAAATTAGATGATATATTGATATTCTATATTAAGATCCCTACTAAAATTTTTTTCCTAAGGCTTCATATCATCTTCAGCCTCCCCACATATCAACCATACCTAAACAAAATTTAGAACATGACTCAAATTTAAATGCTTGTAACTTGATTATTATAACGGGATGGTTGAAGAATCACTAAAAATAGTTAAGATAACAAAAAATGAAAAATTACAATGAGAGAGACAAATTTTCTAATTTATAGGTAGAAGATGAAGAGTCAAATTTTTGTCTAAGATACTTATAGAATTTCCTAAAAATCCACCTGCTACCAAGAAATCTTTATTGACTACAACGTTTTGTAAAGAGCTTTTAGAACTCTTTTAAAATAAACGAATTTTTTGGGTCCGACTGTTCAATGAAAAAGACAAAAAATTTAAAAATGCAGTGGTATTATTTGTCGAAGAAGTACGCGTAACATTCACTAAAAGTTAAAAATTACTTAAATACCGAGTTTATTAATTAATATTTTATATTGTAAAAATTAGTATTAACCTATATATGAACAAAATAAAAAGAGGGTTGGTATGAGTTGTTAGGTAAGATTCGATGTTGGCAGCAATAGCAATAGCAAGTAAGTAGGTATAGTAACTCACCCTCGAGATTCTCCGTGAGCCATCTAGAGTTTTTGGGGCTGATGTGACTATCCCACCACCAAGAATGAGACTTACGAGATTCCAACCTCTTCAATTTCCTATCGCTCTGACCCGCAGGATTAAAAAGATGTTAATCGACCAAAAACAGAAAAAATAAATAAGGGAATGAATTTGAAGGATGGTTGGTTAATGGCTGGAAGACAGACATCAAAAAGAACGAAAGAGTACATACCAATGAGTTAGCCATTCAGATTGAGGTGGAGTTGCAGTTACAGTTGGACCCAGAGAGAGGGGCAAGCGCTGAAATTTGTAAAGCTTCACTCAGCTACCTCTACCTGAAAGCCCGCGAGAAGAAGGGAACCGAACAGAAAGCCACTTAACTTTACTTTCTCAATAAATCAGACAGGCTACGGGTGGTAGACTAGTACAATTGCAATTGCAAATGGGCCTTAACTTTAAGGCGGCCCATTAAGAGTGTATGTGCATCATAGCAATAGCATAGGTACTTCCAATTTTCAAATCGAATTAATAAATTATCCACTTGACTTGACTTGCAGGCGCACGACACCTCCACTCCGGCTCGCTTCTGCTAGTGTCCACGCGTTTGCTTTTAATAAACACGGACACGGACCCCAACCCTCTTAAATACGTACGCATAAATACGCGCTAATGCTCCAGCTCTGCCCACCGTCTACAATAATCATCATTCCAACCAATATATTAATTTAAATTATTTCTTTACAACAAAATGTAATTCATCCCAACGTAAACATAGCTCACCAAATGCACTTCTTCCGGGTACTCGTACTGAAAAAGAAAATTTTAATTCATGCCAAACAAGATGATTCGAGATATCACCGATTCTGACAATAGCCAGTTCAAAAATACCAGACGTTTGATTTGAATTTTGAGGGGGAGTCGGCGTGAAATCGAAATCAGAATACAATTAAAAGATGAGGAGAGAACAAGCTTACAGTAAGCTAGAAGATGAGACTGGACTGAGAGGCGGATTCAGCGGCTCAAATGCAACTCACTGCCCATCAAATCCATCGGAAGTTGATCCCACAAATAGCTACTGGAGACTGGAGAGATCGAAGAGCCACGAAATCAAAGGCTGTATCATATAAATAGTTACTATACTGGCATTGGAGTCTGGAGAGATCCAAGAGCCACAAAACCAAGTGGAAGCGGTGGAGGAGGAGGTCTGATTAAGAAAACATTCAACAGACACTGCCTGCACTGTTTTCCCCCATTTTCCCAACCATGCTTCCATTTCACATTATGTTCCCCAAATTACCATATTACCCTTCCCTGTTGACTTTTCATGCTTTCCACGCGACGCCACCAACAAGATATTTAAAATGAAACATGCAGATCACGATTGTGGTATTTTTCTTTGCCACCCCATGCATGTGCTGTTCCATCCACTCAACATTTATTACTTTATCCATGTGCTCCAGTTAATTTTACATATCTTGTAGTTACATACGAGTTGCGATTAATTTATGCATAACTCAATTTTGGTTATAGAGATGGCGTTCAATGTTTGAAATTAAAACTATTCTTGCCTAATGATTGGCCATATATAAAATCTGACCAGTTACTATTTTGACATCCAAGTAATAATCGAGAGGAGTTAATTTTCAAGTACACAAGGACGTAACGCAATATATTTCATTAGTGTAACATGGCGATACTGCTGCTGCCTCAAATTCAGCAAGTAGCGAATAGATAAATTGTTCTCTGTTTCTTTAACGCTTTTTCCCCATCTCAATCCAAATCCTCAACCCGGAAGAGAGGTACCGACTCTCCTCTGTTCCCCAAAATAAGCAATCTACTGTTATTAAAGTAGAAGCTCATTCTGTCCAATTCAACAAAACGTGGAATATTTATAAGACTCTACTAAAGTGTGCCACGTGGATAGAGAGTAAAAACATAATAACTCAATCATAAACTTGAAATTCTAGAACCGCCAATTACATCACATTCACTTCAAAATTCACTTACGGTCTCATTCAAATAGTAAACCAAGTTTTAAAAAGAGGCTATTACTCAAAAACATCTGAAAAAGAGGCTATTACTCAAAAACATCTGAGCTTCAATATAGAGGACAGAGTAAAAATCATGTTCCAGCATTCCTCCGGCCAACACGAGCAACAAAGCCAGCTTTAATTGGAGCAACCGATCGTCCAGAACCACACTGTTAATCACACACAAAACATAATAAGCCTTAAGTTAAAACAAGGGAAAGATGATGCAGCGACACTAGTCAGAAGACTATGAGCACATGAACGGATGAGAAAACTTGTAAAATGGAATAGAATAACGAAAGCCTCCAGTTAATCATATCTTTGAATATGGAAATAAACTACATAATTATATTAATATTCATGAGGTTCTCTATCTCAAAACCAATTGGTGATGAGAGGAGTAGTCCACGTCTATTATAAACCATTATAAGATCCTCTAGATCCTCTAGATCCTCTTTCTTTTCGATGTGAATGTGGGATCCTTAACAAATTAAAGGATGACTTTCCATGGAAAGGTCAAATCTTCAGCCTCTTTCTAGTAGGAAGAAGCACAGGGTAAATAAAAAATAATCTATCAAAATATCAAAGCTCAGATCAGCAATCCAGGATATAAAATAATTTTAAAATGAAGGCTAATATCTCATTCCATCATTTACCCTAACAATAAAAAATCATACCAATTACAAAAGAACTGCGGTAAGTTTATAGAAAGGTAGCCCATAACTGCCCCTAGCTTTCTTAATGTTGGTAATGTCATATGCAAATAACTACATTGTGTTTCTGTTTGGTCATTGCAGTGATTTGTAAGTGCCAAACAAACGTTATACACAAATCACAACTTTGCAATAGCCAATAACATGCATCGCCTTCTCCAGCATGTAATTTCCAGAACTAGGAAAAACGCACAAAAACCGTACCTTCTCACATCTGAGAAAGAAGAGTCGATTTTCCTTTGAAAGGATAGTGTCTGGACTTTTGCACCCAATACAAATCACATATTCATCTGAAAGAAAAAAATTAATAAGGGGGAAAAAAGGAAAATATATATATATATTATATATTTATTCTAATTAAGATGAACTTTCATTCAGAAGAATGTAAGAATAGAAAAGAGGGAAAACATCAAGGCAGGTCGAAATTATAAGTGAATAAATCACTCGGTAACAAGATGTACCAGCAGAGACACCACCAGTAATCAAGCTTTAAGCAAACATCAATCACGTTCAATAGTTGGAATTGAAACAAGTAAATTTTTTATAAATGGACTCCCACCGCCTCCCCCTCCCCCTATATATATATATATATGACTGACAAGGACTTTGTACAACACCACGCACTGACTTTCTCATTCACAGTTTTTCACTCATCTCATCTCGAAACAAGTTCATGAATTTCTCTATTATATTTAGCACAGAAGAGTTCAGCCTCTGATGCTAGTAATGGAAAGAGTAAACAGATCAAGTTAAATGTCATAGATGAAAATGATAAAATAGGGGAATAAGGCAAAATCAATGGATATATTCATTATCCATCAATTCTTGATCTTCTTAACCTGCTAGTAAAACAAATAAGAAAAGAGAAACAGCCATCCTTCTGAATTTAGGTCAAATTTGGCAGAAAAAGCTCATGAACTAAATCAACGAGAGGCCACTTACTGACATATCGACGCAGAATTCCTTCAAAGTTCTTTGGTGCAAACCTTCCTTTAACTACTAATCTCTGCTGTCCATCAAGAGATCCACTGGTTCCCAGTTCAGCCAATAAGAAAGCCATGACATGGTCTGGCTGCCGATGCATCCTATTTTATTTTTATTTTTAGGGACAGACATGTTCTAAAGATCAGCATATAGTTCAATTTAAACCATCAAGCATCTACCATAGAAATAGAAAGAGAAGAGGGCTGGGAGGCTAAAAGAAATGCATGTTGCTGCTATTTTGATAGGAAAACTAAATACTTTCACAGTAGCAATCCGCACTTCTTTTTAATACCCATATAAATGTTGACCTTTCAAGTTCACAGGATCAAAAACTAAAAATTACAAATCAACTGTCAGGATTAACCCATAGCCTTTCGTGAATAGTGAACGATAATTGACAAGAAAATCATGGTGCATAAAGCAAATTTCAGCACTGGATACAAATATGATGATCACGGTGATGGAATGATAAACAAATAAATTCACTTTTCATAATGATAAACAAGCAACTCCCTCTCCGTTATTTTAAAACACTTATTAACTAATTATAAATTCTTTAGTCCCTTGGGAGATGGCGCGGTGGCAAGGACATGGGACCTTGTGATATCACCTCTCATGAAGTCTTGTGTTCAAGTCATGCACTAGTTACAATGTTACTCAGCCCAGGTAACGAGTCCTGGTTATAGAGATCCACTAACATAAGCCACACGGCATTGATTCCGGGAAATAAAAAAATAATAATAATTATAAATACTTTAAAAGATTCCCATATCATTTGGTTGAATGAGAAAAAAGTGCTTCTAAAACTAAAAAGCAACTTGAACAGCCCAAACTCACTCTTACTAGATTCATATAGATCACAAGTTATTGTAAATCAACAAGACTCAGAACTAACATGATACAGATACGTGTCATATACTACCGAGGCAAATGCTAGAGAACAAAATCTACCAATGAATATAACATGTCCGTACGTTCATGTAGTTGTGTTCAAAAGTTTCACGAGAAACAAATAAAACCTCTCTAGAGAAAAAAAAATACTTAATATTACATCAAACTAGAGATCGCATTCATGCAGCAAACAATAGTTTAATTAACATAAGAAATACTATATAATAATCATATAAACTAATTCATTAAATTGAATAACACAAAACAATGGATAAAGAATGGATACAGAATGCATCTGAAGTGCAAACAGGCAAAAATATATGATCGTGATGTGATAAAAATCCACAAAGAAAAAAACATGGTCATATAAGGCTAATGAACACATACGTTTTACATAGATCCATGAAATTGACAAAAACAGTTTTCTTTGTGCCCTCACGAAGAACTTGTGGGGGCCTCATAACTGTTCTACGCCTATCCCCGGCAAGTTCCGGATTATTTTCTCTAAGAATGTTGAATACCCGTCCAAGAAGCTGCACAGAAAGACAACAAAAAAGCATCAGTTACCTACTGTAGCCAAGGTCCACAACAAACCTGCAGCAAATAGATTTTTTTAAAAAAATGGAAAAGAAATAAAAATAAGAAAGCCAAAAAAATCTTAAACAATCAATTAGTGTTAGTAATACCAAGATCCTAACAATACAACATTTATAATAAATATAACGTTTATAAGAATATATTATTGTATAAGAACATTAAAAATCTTATGTCTTATCTCATTTGAGACAAAGCAGTAAAAAACAAATTCCATTACGAGTGTTTTTGAGGATCTAAACTATTTTCAAGACTTCAATTTAGTTCAAAACCAAAAGCAGTATTTAAAATTGTTATGGCAGATTTTTACTTTCCAGAGACCAGGGACATTGTAACAACTAACTGCCTTATGTCTCATCGTCTTTTTTACCATAAAGGAACCAACATTTATAAAGATAAATGAAAATAAGACACGAACACACAAAACATGACCTGGCCAACATAGGGACAACAAAAATTAAAGAAAAAATTCTCTATATATATCCATGTGTCTGGACCAGCTTACACGCACCTCGACTATTCACGGGCCAACCGCCTAACCCTACTACATTTGGTTGACAAGGAAACTCGTAGGGTAGTGAATCCTAGGTAGGTAGGTGGCCACCATGGTTTGAATTCATTCCCTCTAAGTCCTTTGCTATTTACATTGGCCCTCATTGACCACTTGGGTCATCCCATGATGATTAACAATATAGCTCATAGACTTGAGTAATCAATCATAGATATACCGAAAGCAACACCACACCTTTGAAAGAGTGTAACACCAATTCATTCAAATCCTCCAAAACAATCCATATTTGTTGAAATGTTTTGCTTGAAGACATTAAATAAAAAAGAAATACAAAATAGAAGACAAAAATCTCAAAGACGCTTATAGCTGACTGCACAACACCATCTAGCCAAGAATTTGACATTGCATGTACCTTAAATTTGATTACCATAACTTGTGCCATGAGAAGCATTTAAACATAGAATACTACCCTTAATACCTTCATGACTCAAATAGCAAAGTGTATATATATATATTATAGACTGTAATAATTAACATTAGAATTCCAGTTGTTCTTAATGGCACATATTATTCACCTTACATCAAACCTGAATGGTTGGAAGCACCCCAAATTCTAAGTGCACAACCTAACAACAAACCTCCCTTACGCCCAATGAGTCCTAGATGTTCTAAATAAGTAGTAATCTAGAATAGACTAACTGCAAAATAATAGGAAAAGGGTAGTCCCACACCAACTGTAAGAATGACTCAATGAGAAACCAAAAAAATAATCAATATCCAATAAAATGCAACTCATAACAAATTGCATTAAAAAATTATATGAAAAAATCTCACAATTTTAAAATATAGCAATACCTCCTCATATTCATAATCACGATCACTTCCCTCCCAAGGAAAACGATATTGTAGAACAATACGCTCTCGTTCTTCATTCTCCCCCACTTGATCTGAAATTATAATCACTTTGTTGAAGAAAAACAGCTACACATGAAGAAACTGAATAATATTGGGAGAAGAGACGGTGAACACAAAAGTATGTCCAACAGCTGCTGCAGATTATATTTTTTCAATAAAAAACTTTGTTTAATATATGTGCACTTCCATGGAAACTATACACCTTCAATCTGGAAGACTAGCTCTGAGAATCACAAATTCTTTCAGTTGCATAGCATAAAACTAACATCAACAATTTTAGGGGTATGGAAAGTGACTTGGGATCTCATTAGATTTAATGTCTTTTTATGGGGTCAATTTCAAAGTTGTTCGGTAATTATCAATCATATAGGCTTTATTCTTTTGGATGGAGACCCTTTCTTTAGTTGGGGTTTTACCTTGCAGACTTTTTTTTATGCCTTTTTCATATGCTTTTGTTTTCCTTTGTCTCAATGAAAAGTTTGGTTTCTCATAAAAATTAAAAAGAAAAAAACTAACATCGACATTTTTCTTTTCTTTCAAAAAAAAAATTTTTTTTTTAGTACCAATATTTTCATATGCCTTTTTTTTCTTCCAAAAAAATATTAATTATTCATAAATTTTATTTTCTATCCGTTAACTCAGCAAAAAGAACATACTGTACAGATAGATAGAGAGATTCAAAAATTAAAAACAATAATAAAAAATGAATATGAAAAAGATAAGATATAACAAAGTAGTTCTGATATGTAATGCTTTGCTTACCATCCAAATCCTCTGTGGCATCTACACCATCATCATTCAATGAGCTGGCCTCTACCTAGAATTAGAAAACCAAATGAATCATCAAATAGAGCTTAATTTAGACTAAATAAAAATAAGAACTTACTGGTTTTTTCTTCTTCTTTTTAAGTCCAGAAAAGGTCGTAGTCTCGAGTCCTTCAGAAACTGCAGGCCAAAATATATAAAAATCCATAAATCGATAATCCTTAGATATCAAGTTACCGACAAAAAAAAATATCGTGAAACAATCATGCAAGGTCCAATTTTCATACCTGACAAGCTTTCGGTTTTCTCTGCTAACTTGTCAACAGACTCATCAGCCGGATCCTGAAGCACAACCTTCTTCTTCTTCTTCTTCTTAGTTGGATCAAAGGGGGCAATCTGCATAGAATAAACCATACATATAGATCACGGTGTTGCACCAATGCTTGCACATGAATAGATAACTATAATATAAAGGTCCACATACATAAAAACACATTAAAAAAAGATTTGCAACTTTTATACTTAGCACCTGTAAAAATCAAATAGAAAAATCATCGAGAACTTGGATGGCATGTGTTATCCAAACAAGACCATAAAACTGCTAGCATACCATTAAGTAAACTGGACTAATCACTGATGACTATAACGTAAGGCCAATAAGCAATAACCTAATCTGAACCTATAAAATGCTTTTTCAGATGTATATTGTGTAATTGGGAAAGATTTGGAATTTTGGAGTCAGTCAAATTACTTTACGAAGGCGTTGCTGAAGCTGAGCAGAGCAATTATTATAGATACTACTTGTTCAGGTTGTGCTTGGATACATTTTAGAAATGTTTAGACATTTTGATGATGAATTCGAGTGCTTTTCTGACTGCTTGATTTATAGCTATATTTGGATATAATATAAATGTGACTATTTAAGGTTTTTTGTTTACTGGATTTTGAGTACTTTATTAGTTGGTTCAAAATTTTCTAATTTAACTTTGAGTACTTAATTTCAACAATCTCTGCTCCGCCAATTTACAACTCAAAGATTTAGGTTTCCTTCGGTGAGTACTTGCAAGTTGCAAGGGAAAAAAATGGAAAAAATCTGCAATGTTTGCAAAACCTGAATGCAAATATATTTGCTGGAGATAACAGATAAGCAGAAGAGAAACTCACATCTGCCACCTGTTCGTTCACGTCATTCTGAACTTCGTCCGCCATGATTCCTGCAAGAAGGCAGAAGAGCATTTATGAGTTAAAACATAAACACCATCAAGCAAACAATAAATCATCAGTTAACAAATTAAAACTGGGGTCATGGACAATTGATTGGAATTCGAAAAACGAACATGAAAACTCGCTCACTGGAGACTCTGAAACGAAAAACGAACGAAGAACATTTAATCAAAGAGGGGAAAATATATAGGAGGATAAACACGTTTTCCATCCTCACAAGAGAGGATTGCATAAGAGAACTGGAACGGAAAACTAAGCCGGACGGTATAAAAGACAGTAGGAAACCCTAGACCCTATCGAACAAACAATCGAAATAACAAGAGCCATGATTAGAACCAGTGCTTCAAAATGAATTCGAAAAAGATCACCGTCTAAATTTCTAATTGAAAAAATCATGCATTGGTTCATCCTTATCTAGCTCCATCATGAAGAGATAAATCATTGATGATGCAACAAATATTGCATCATATAGATTTAATTCATTTCTCAATTAGTACAAAATCAGTTATATTGGTGCAGTTTCTATAACATATATGTAAACCCATAAGATTATTCAGAGTAAAAAATCAGACATCATGGGGATGAGAGAGTTTTTTCTAAAGCCTTCCATAAAGCAAGATACAAGATAAAATGCTTACCTTCTTCAATAGTAACAGACGACAACAGTGAAGACGAGGGCGATAGAGAAGACGAGGGCGAGAGTCGAGACGACGGCGTGGGAGAGAAGTTCTGCAAGAATGGAAGAGAAGCTCGCGCTTTTACTCGCCCAGTCCCAGCGTTATTCAAATCAATTTCTCTGTGTGAAATTTTCTTTAATTCGGCAGAAAATTGCCATTGTTTTGGGCCATGGTCATGACAGGCCCAATTCATGCTTAGGCATAGTGGATCTGTTTGTTGAATTTGGCTTTCAGGTCGGTTGGTCAACTTTTATTCGACAAAGACACGCTGTGTCATCATTTAACTAATTATATTAAGAACCAAAATTTATCGGTGGAATAGATACAACTATTAAATTCTAGCCAATACGAACATAGCTTAACGATTAAGATATTACTTTATCTTTTGAGGTTGAAGATTTAAATTTCCAAACACATATTTGTTATACTAAAAACGAAAACCATCAAAATTCATAGATATTTTTACACAAGTCATATTTTTTCGGTTTCAAAACTTAGTTAAAACTGTAATTATATTCCTTAAAAAAAAACATAAGAAAACAAATACTGCCAAATTAACTTTAACTTTTATTGGTTTATTACTTTCTTCTATCCAACCAATATGAATCCCAAGCAAGGCAAGGAATTAGGGCAAATAAGTTATTCTTATTCCTTGATATCAAACTTTTCAAGGCAATGGAATAAGTTTGATGGAAGAAATGCTTGCTTTTGCTGAGATTAATACCCTAATGCCAAATATTTCACTATCATTTCATCACAAAATTTATATCATCTATTTTTTTAATTATTAAGAATCTGAGGAAAATTCGATTAGATTATTTTTGCTCCAATCGAGTCTTACTTTCTGTTTTAGTACCTATTGTTTAAGAATACCATAACGATGAAGAATTGAAATGGTAAATTTATGGATTGAAGTATTTATTAGAGAATAAAATAAAATTATTAAATCTACCCTAGTTTTTTTAGTTTTATTGGTGATTTCCTCTTATTCTACCCTCATATATATCATCGAAATTTTTACAATAAATTGACATGACATTCATATTAACAGAAATATAAAAGGCTCACTTCCCGTTTTGTCGGCCGCAGCCTGCAGGTGTCGTGGCACATTTTTTAGTGCCTTGGTGTCATGACATGACATTTTCTCCGGTATTTGGGCTCTTGTATTGTCTTCTTTATTCACTCGGGCTATGATTCTATCTCAATTTGATCCACTTATGTCTCGTTTGTTGTTGATTATTCATTCTTGCAAAATATATTTTATGTACGTAAATATATCATAAAGGAACGAAAACTAACAAATAATTCGAATATAAATCTAATGAAATGTAGCTCATGTAGTGCACTATCAAGCCTTTGCCTTTGTGCAAACTCTCCGGTATATTCCATTGTATGGTTGAACTTAGGATGTATTGCTAAGGAACATTATTTAAGCTTGGTTGTTCACCAAACTTGTGAGTAATTCGACCTCGAGTATATATACTAGTAATCTGTCTACTTGTGGTATTTGATTGCAAAGATAATCCGTCTAACTTTTCTCTTCGAGTTGAACCATCTATACCATTGGATTTGAGTGGCTAGAGATTCGTTTATTCATCCACTTGAGTTGTCGTATTACAACTTAATCGAGCCCAAAAACCTAATAGAACACAACACTGGGCACCTAAAACATAAAAATAGAAAAAGCAAATATTGTACGTGAGAGGGTAGCGTCGCGGTGCTACTCTATAGTGCCAGGGCGCTTCGAAGATTTGTTATCCCACCATGGCATTCACTAAATGGTGTCATGGTGTTGTCGCGATGATTTTCTTAGGCTCGGGATCATGGAGATTGACTCAAGGAGGATCAGTCGACGTAACTTAATTAGTTTCCTCCTTTTCCTTGATTTTTTCTAGTTTTGTTATTGAACTTTCTTTGGATTTTTTTTTATATGAATATGTGTTAGCTAAATTTTTTGTCTTAAGGATTAATGTAGCCATTGAACTTTATAGATTGATTGCTTAATTCTCTTGATTGAATAATTTTGAAATATTCTATTTGTATTTCTCCATGATTCATGCCTCTAATTTAATGGTCATAGATTAATTGATCATAGACTTAAAATCTTACGCTCGGAAAGGATGATTTAGGGTTAGAACTAGGACGCATGAATGAGGTTTTAAGATTGGGAGATTTCAAAGTCTTGTAGAGGTTGTTAACGACATTGTTCACTAAATGTCTTACTTGTTACTAAAACTAGATAGCAATATTGGTTTCTTAATTAGTAATGAAAATCAAGTTGCACTCAAACAAGACCGTTAAAATTTGAGAGTTCTTGTTTTATAATTAATAGTTTATTCAATCCTAATTAATTAAATAATTGGTTCATAGATTAAAAGAACTATTATACTAATCTAAAATTTGCCCAAAAAAAATTAATATACTTAGCAAAAAAATTTAGAGGAAGCTATATTTACAAATATGACAAATAAAATAATAATAATAAAAGACAAAATAAGAATATAAAATTTATCTCGTATCTCCCATTAAGAGGTGGTGAGTGAGTTCGAATCTACATCCACCTGTTGTACTAAAAAAATATTTTTAAATAGAAGTTTGTAACTTTGTACAAATATTCAATATTCATTCTTATTTTGGTATTCACATCGAGATTATAAGTTTGATTAGCAACATAAATCCAACGTCTGATTTATAGAGAAAAAAATAATAATAAATGTTAGACAAAGTGAATTAATCCCAACCAGTCGAGAGATTTAAACAAAGAAGTGAAGGAGATCAAAACAAGAGTTGTCTAACATTAATTTTAATTAAATAGGAGAGGTTTTTATAAAAAACAAAAACAAAAACAAAAATAAGAGGAGAGGAGATGTTAGCTAGGTGGTGTAGATGAGGGAAGCACTCTGAAAGGAAACATTCTAATGTTACAGGAAGCCTCCTTTATGCGGTTTACAAGTAGAAATTGTTGAACATCGTCGCACCGTACATGGATTGGCACCTTCTCGATGCTGAATATCCCAGCGTGGAAACCAATTATGGCTTCCATTCTCACCTGCGCCACCATTTCCACTCTTTTCTTCTCCTCTTGTATTTCCAACGCGTTCTCTCTATCCACACCATCTCCCACCACATTGGTGGTTACGTTCAAGTACGTGGTGTTTCCAGGGCCGTGAGAGAAACCGCCAATCACGCTCTTCCCCAATTTCACATCATCCGACGCCACATTCACCACAATATCGCCGTAACTCAACTCTATTTTGTCATTCTTGTTCCTCACCGTCATTGATATATCTACTCGTGCGTCTAGGACGGCATTGTTATGATTCTGATTTGTGGAGTCGTGGATCTCAAATTTGGAGAGTTGCAACGTTTTTATGCTGATTTCTGGCAGGCCCGACTGAAGGAAGGACATGAATATTACGGCAATGATTAGTAGGGCGAGAAGAATTCCGAAAGCCCCAATACATATCCTTCCGCAATAAGCAAATAAACGACGACGACATTTTGTGCCGGAGTCGGATGTTGCGCGATGTGTAGGAAGGGATTCGGAGAAGTAAACGCGACGCTCTCCTTTGTCTTCATTATAATTATTATTCATTGTGGTTGTGGGTTGTGGGCTGTGGGTACCCCTCCTCTCGCCCCCACGGCACTCACACAGCTCCCGAGTTGTAATTATAAAGGACAAATGTGATTCTCCATCGCCCAAAAGGATAACAAATTTATAGTTACCTAACTCGTGAAACTTGACAGATGCGAAAGATGCGAATGCCCTTTAAAGTAAACTCGACACTAAATTCAGGTTGCCACCCTCTCACCTCTCCATCACCAATTATTTAAGTTTGTATTTTTACAAAATTTCTAAAAATAGATCATTTTCAAACAATTCTTACCTGATCCTCTTCATGCCAGTATAAATGTATGCCGTTTTACCTTTTTTGTTTTTTTAGACAGTATATAGCTTTGTATATTATTTAGTTGTAAATATTCAATTCAAGTGATGTTTTTTTTTTGGAAATACAACGACATTAGTGATTAAAAGATGTTGGATTAGACCAATATCTTGTTCATTTCATTCTCTCGTTAAATATACTTCAATTTCAAGTGTTGCACCATTCCCTTTTGCAATTGCAACATTATCATCAGCCAGGTAATCATATAAATGTCTATCAATTTAGTAAGATCAACTCAACAGATGTTTGAGCAAGAGAGGCACTTGATCTGCTAATAATCCATTGCCTGTTTAGGCTCCATGTAAAAAGATTACCACACCAAAGAATAAACAAAAACCTGTTGTAGATACCTTACCTTAACAGCATGCAGGATTGGAGGCAATTATAAAATATTAACTTCAGTTACCAAGAGTCTGCTATAAGAAAGTGCTTCAGCCTTTGTGCAATAGTCGTTTGAGCTTAAAACTTCAGCCTTGTGATGTAGCAAGGAAGAAACGAAATCTTTTGAGCTTGCTGATGTTTCAAACCTCGATATAACAAATCTTCAATAAAGAAAAGTTCGCACCCTGAAAAAGATAATAACAAATATGTACATAAATAGTTTCTCCCATAAAATTACAAAATAGTTTTTTAAAAAATCAGAGATAATATGATAACAAAAAAAGGCAAAAACCTAGGGCTCGATAGAGGAAATCCCACTCAAAAACGTTATTAGAAGAAACCCTTCATTAATTAAAAATACATTACGGTCATGAAAGAAGATTTTTGGGTAAGAATACTCCAACTAGAGGCAAACTGTACATCATTACAAAAAAATATTTATCGAAGACTGTCCATCAAAAAAAATAAAAAATAAAAAAATCTTTTGGTTTCTCTCTAACCAAACAAGTAGCAGTAAATCTCTTATTGCAAAGCTAAAATTTTGACTAATAATCAGTACTTTTAATTTTTGAGAAGTAAAGAGAGATACCAAAAATGTCAATCATAAAGACGAGCCACCCTCTGGCCACAAAGGGATGGTTGCGGAAGAGATGATTTTGAGCTTCTCCATCGTGAGAACAAAGACAGCAACTCAAGGGAGAGAGAGCCCTATTGGGGTGTCTCTTTTGAAGTCTGTTATCTTTGATACTTTGCTTTCCATACAAGGTTCACGAAGATGAGCTTTAATTTTGGAGCAGCTGAAGTAACACAGTAGTTGTTAAAAAAAAAAACTGAATAGCATTCTAAATGATATTTACCTAACACCCTTAGAGTTAAAAACACTATGAAGTAACGACTTTTCCTTTTTTCATATATATAACTACGAAATAACAATTCTTAATGACTTTCAATCCAACATATAACATATATTAAAATAAACAAGAATGCTACAACAATACATACAACATATATTAAAATAAACAAGAATGCTACAACAATACATACGGATAGCTCATTACATATCCATTTAGGTATTTACATCTCCTGAATTAGTCAAGGAAGATACTATTTGATTTACAAAGCCTCCAAGACTGTGCAACATTGAAGGATTTCGTCATTCAACAAATTAAAGAATCCAACCGTTTAATGGGAATAACAAAACTAAGATTCTCATGTCAATCAAAAACCTCCTCATCAGAATCAGATTGGCTATCAAACTTGATGTATTCAGTCTCAGTTGAAGCCTTCTCCAAGTCAACGTTGTCTGCCTGTAGACTATCTTTCAAGTCATCCAGAATGAAAGGTTCGGTTAGTTTCCAGAACCATATGGCATTGCTTCCTAGTAAACCTATCCAATACACTCTACCCTTCCTTTTCACCTTGCAATTCATGGACTTTGCTTTCAAAGATTTAACAACCTTCTCAACACCCTCATGACTTCCCTTCAGCTTTAATAAAATATCCCCCGATGATAGTCTGGAGCCACCATACATATACCAGTATGCAAGAACACGAGGTGAAAGCCACCTGTGAATTAGATTAGGGATTGCAGGATGGCCTCGTGGCCAAAACTGATCTGCATAGAAACCAAAATATGAATGAGAAATAGTGCAGAATTTATATGGTATATCTTTATCACTATCGCTCAACTTTGAAGCAGGATGCAACCACTCGTGATATTGCTCATATATGTGTCTACTCAAAAGAGATTGAGTGCTACATTTTTGGTGGAATTCAAATTGGATTCTATGATTCTTCCTCCCTTCATCAGATTCTATTTCCAGGCCACCTAACAGCAATCATACTAAAACCTCCCTTTGTTCTTTACTCAAGTTCAAGCTTACTGGCTTCTTGACCTCATTCCTACTCAAGCTTAGGACATATTCAAGTTTCTCCATTAATGGAGGCTCAATGTCATACTTTTTCTGACACATCAAATCATATATTTTTTCAGCCTTCAAATAATCCCCAGATAAAAGATACCCACTTAAAATGATGTGGCATGAACAAGCATTTACACCAATTTCACCATTTGTTTTCATCTGACTAAATATTTCTTCAACCCTGTTGAGATCACCAACTTTTACCAAAGAGTCCAAATATATGTTGTAAATAGTACGATTGGGTTTACACTGCTCGAGGCACTGGGAGAAGGTTAACTGTAACTTATCATGTAAGCCTAAATTGAAAAACATACTCATCAGATCAACATAAGCTGGCACSAGGGGTTTTAAATTACTCTTTATGAAGTCCTCCATGATGGATTCTGCAAGTTCTATCTCTTGAAATTTACATAAAATCCCAATAATTCTCTGATATGCTGTAGCACTTGCCGAATTCAACTGCTCCATCTCCCTAAATATCTCCAAAGCTTTCATCGGGCAGCCCACCTTTGCATAGACTTCCATTTTGTAAACAAAAGCCTAAGATGACATGCCACCATCAAAATTCTCAAGTTTAAGCCACGTTCTTTCTGCTTCTATATCATCTCCCATTTTTGAGCTTGCTCTCAAGATGGACAAAAGGACCTCTCTTTCTTCCTCGATTCCTGCTGGTAGCATTTCTTTCCTTAGTGACACAATCCTTTCTTTGTCTATTGTATCCTGATAACTGTGCAGCCAAATTAGACCACCATATATATCTTTATGCAACTCGAGTCCAGTTGTTACCAAATTGTGATATATAAACTCAGCCTGTTTAAGATAATGTTTTGAAAAATCCCCTGGTTTGCTCACAAGAGCTCTAAAGAGAGAATTGTGCAAGCTAAGACGTGGTTTGTAACCACCTAGCTGAATCATACGATTGTAAATGGTGATTGCTTCCTCTATGCATCCTCGGGCAGGCGCACTCAGGTAAGCAACAATCAAAATATGGGTAGGTAGATTCACTTGGTACACATCCCTGATTAATTATATCATCAAATACCTCCCGACACTTTGAGAACTTTCGCTCCTTGCCCATGTAATCAGCAAGCTTAGTAGCTAGAGCATAATTAAATCGGTACCAATGTTGTTGCATCGTCCACTTGTACACCTAATTATAAAAATGAAGAAAAACAAGAAACTGAAAGAAAATTCTATCACAAACATAGATTATAAAGAATAGCAAATTAAAGAGAACTATCAAATTTTACATTTTTAGTCCAACAATTTCATTATATTCCAAATATTGTTCATGTTACATTCATGTTCAGGGTCGTACTATTGTATTCCAAAAAAATGTCTCTCCAGTATTATAATCCAAATAGAATGATAAAGCACAACAATGTTGCCGCAATTGCACACTTCCAATGAAATTCCTATTATTCAAAAAATCCATAATTGCATTGCAAGTAGCTATTCCTATTCTCGTACGAGTATTTCGCGGGTGTTAATGTATGACATAATAGAATCAAAAGAAAGAGAAAAAATCATCACAAACCCTAAACGCAGTCTCGTTCTCACGAATACGCAAACAATGCACGATGAGATAGGCCGCATCATCCTGCCTCATCCATTTCCGCTGAGCATTAAGCAGCCGAACTAAGGTTCCCGGCTTATGCGCTGGCAATTCCTTACAAAGCCAAGCCAATTTGGATCTTCGCCACTGCTCCGGCAACTCGTCCAGCTCTTTGACTTCAAGCGCAGGATTTCCCAAGTGTTTCAAATCTGCCGACGCATAACTATTTTCAAAATGAAAACCCTCAGCCCTGTTACTGTATGGAGAACACGAGTGCTCCTCAGAGTCGGACGGGGAATCCTGGTCGTATAACAACTGTTCGACGAAGAAACATGAAGCGAAGGCAGGAATTCGCGGAAGTTTCGGTCGTCGTTTTGCGGAAAATGTTCGAAAGTGGCGATGGCGTTGAGAGAGGGAATGAGTGAGAGAATGGAAAAGAGTGAGAGTGGCAAAGGCAGAGGTGCAAATGGACATGGAGATGACAGAAATAGGGTTACAAACTGAGGGGAGCAAGGGAGGGCAGGGCAACGCCGAAGAGGGAGGGGGAGCGGCGCGAAAAGAGAGGGAGGAGCGGATAGGGTTTGTAATTAGGGGAGCCCACGGGCCTGGCCGGCTCGGGAAGCAGTCCTCGGCCTCGATCCAGCAAGTGGTCATTTGCCGCACTTTCTCCAAGAGTTGTTGGGTCAGTAGATAATGTCTTTGATGGTTATTTTCACAAAAATTTGCGTGACCCAAATCAGTTATTTCTATAATCTCTTAATTAATTAATTTATTTATGTATTCTACTAAAAAAATAAAATTTATAATAAAAAGATTTACTCCAATTTTTTTCTAGATTTAACTACATTTTACATTTTAAATTTTTCTCAATCTCACTAAGATTCTAATAAAAGATTCGTTGTATTAGAAGATGAAATTTACCGGCACGATGAGGTAAAATGACCACTTGTTGAAATAATACGTAGGAAACTACAGATACTAAAACAAGAGATTTTTGGTCGGAGTGATTTGTTTTGGTCTCAACTATCATCATATAGAAATGCAACTAGTATAGAATTCGCTATTATCGATGGAAGAGCTAAGAAAGATGATACTTAATCCATAGTTAGTCGTTCACTTGGTTGTTGTGGAGGGAAAAGGTTGGGAGATCATTTAAGACTAAAATTTAAAAGGTAAACATATAAAATCAATTCAATTAAATCCCTTAAATATAAGAAACAAATATGTGTTAGGTGGTTTCAGATGAGAGGAGACAAAATTAAGTTTAAGGGTAAAGTTGTAAAATCATTAAAATTTTAAATCTCTTAGTTCTTTATGCGTGATACCATTAGCCATTTTTTAAAATGGGTGTCGAATTCTAGCCATTTACTTAAATTACCTTTTACCATACTTTAAATTACCTTTTACCATACTTTCTCCCACCGCCGTTGGGTCTATAGATAATGTCTTTGACCGTCTATAAACTCATTTTCACAAAATTTTGATTTTCCATATCATACCCAAATCAATTATTTCTATAATCTCTTAATTTATTTATTTGTATATTCTACTAAAAATAAAATTTATTACAAAAATATTTACTCATAATATTATTCCTTTTTTTCTAGATTTAACTATATTTTAAATTTAAAATTTTTCTCAATCTCACTCAGATTCACTGTATTAGGAGATGGAATTTGACGTCACGATGAGGTAAGATGACAATGAAATTGTTGGCATCATCCTTTTCGTTTATGTCCTGCAATTTTTTTTTTTTACCTACATTTTCATTTCTCGCTGGTTAGTTGAGTTCCCATGCTTTATCCATTTCTATTTCAATGAGTATTTATTATTTCGTCTGCAAAATTACGTCTAGCAACTAAAGTTTTTGGCATTAAAAGTTTTGTTTCACCACAAATTCGGCTTCTCAAGTTCCTATTACATCAATTTCATTTTAACATTCAAAACACGGATATGATTTAATGTTATTGATTTTAAATTTTAGTTTATCTATATATATTTCTTATTATGTATTCAATTTTGTTTATGTCTTCTAGGTTATTTTATTTTATGTTAATGTTGTATATAGGTTATAACATATATGCTATGTGTACTTTTGAAATCAACTATTATTAGTGATATAATTAACATATTGTATATACGTCTTTAAACTATGATATAAATTGCATATCACATGCTATTATAGAATATCGACAATAATTATTCGTATGAATATATTTAATATTTTCATTTTAGTTTATCTATATAATATTTTAATTTTAGAATTGATAGACATACTCAGAAATATATATGTGTTTCTTAGTATGCCTATCAATTTTTTTCATTAATTTCATTTTATTTTAATGTTGTATGCAAATACTTATTACATGATATAACATATACACCATGCATACTTTTGAAATCAAATATTATCATCGATATAATGAATATAATATATGTATCTATTTATACTAGGTTATAACTTTCATACTATGTATTATTAGAACTTATATACAATAATTTGTTATAAATGCCAATGATTTGTATTTTAATAACTATTATATAAATAAATTAATTTTATAAATGTCATGTAGATAGTACGTATATTCTTTATAGTAGATTTTGGAACGACAG
Organism: Momordica charantia; assembly: GCF_001995035.1. The sequence goes on from NW_019104784.1 coordinate 57,212, forward strand.
AGACAATAACGTGGAATATAAAGTGTCAGATAGAAAATCATAGTAAAATAACATAGAACCATAGTAAAAGAACATATAATCAATTCAACACTTTTTTTTTAGTACAATATATTGGAGGGGGAGGGATTCGAACTCACAACTACATGGTTGGAGGTATATGCCAATTACCGCTGAGCTATGCTCACTTTGGCTATCAATTCAACATTTGTAGTGGGGATTATAACAGCAACCATTATAACATACACTTATTTGGATATATAAACTAGATCTGGCTATAAATAAATGATCAAACCACAATTAACAAACAAAACTAAAAAAACCTAGACAATCAATTTAAACATCCTAGCACATGCTTGATTGATTATGATCAGGAAGCATGTATTTAATTACTTACAAAATAACTATTACAAGGATGCTAAGGAAACTTTCAATAATACGACAAACATGGCTAATGAGGCATACGTTCCTACAGCAAGAGTTTATAGCATGCATCAAATAGAGAACCATAGTAAAAAAACATATAACCATAGTAAAAAAACATATAATCAATTCAACACTTTGAGTGGGGATTATAAGAGCAACAATCATAACATACACTTATTTGGAGATATAAACTATATACGGCTATAAATTATAGATGTTTATTGCAGTTTGAAGAATTGGTTCACCAAAATCAAGCTTGGATAAGATTATATACGAACAATAAAGTATATACGCCTATATCCCACTAAAAAAAACTAATAGAATAGGATAATCCCCTATATTAAAAACCACATTGAAAGAATTTGTAAAACTTCTATGAACAAAAAAAATCCACAAAAATACTAGTCATATTAGTGACGAGCATATGAAATCAATGAGCAAAATTTGCAAACCCACAACAATAATAGAAAACCAATTTAAAAAAACCAATGATCGAGTGTAGTATAAAGTATATACAGGAAGATATTGAAAAATACACCCTTTGGATGTTCTCAATGGCTTTGATGGAGTATTCACAGTGCAAATCCACAAAATCATAAACACGTAAAATATGAAATCAACTACAGAACCTATGCTAGCACTTTAAAGTCGGAAATCTTAAAAACGGGTTGACGAAGATGAGCAAATATGAAACGAGACGAAGGAGACGGGTTATCGATGACGGTAGATCCATAAACGGAAGACGGAGTGTCGTCTTGTCGGAAAAAATGGTGAGAAATGAGAGGTTTCTTTTCGAATTAAGAAGATGAAGAGACAATGATGAGAAATGAAGGTAAATTTGGATAGTTTATTATTATTATTTTTTTAAGTTACAAGTTGCATAACCTTTTAGTACAACACGTGGATGTAGGGGATCGAACTCATAACCTATTGATTTTAGATATATGTCAATTACCGATTAGGATTGTTTTGGCAGAAGTTGCATAAAATTAGGGATTTAAAAGTCTAACCTCACAAATCAACACTTTTGAATTTTCATAATTTAATAATATTTACATGTATATAAAAAAATGATATATTGGTAAATTGTTAATGTCTTCCCTCTCAAAAGAATTTATCTTAAGATAAAAGTGTAAATTTTGTAGAATGAAATTATAATCTCTAAATGAACTATCAACGTACTAATTCCTTTGGTTTAAGATATAAACTTGGGATAAGTACCTAACTACCCATTTTGTTCGAGGATAAAATATCTAATTGCCACGTGGAGGACAGAGATTGGTAGTCAGAAGAGATTGTTTAGGAGAGTTGTTTTGCAAAGCTCCTCCTCGGAACCTTCCGAGGAGGGAAGTTCATTGCTCCTAATTGTATTACCACCTCGAAAGTATTCGAGTTCAATCTACTTGAACCCGACATATCCGACCTCAAAACTGACTAAGGTAACTGCCTGTCGTGACCCCTGTCGGGATCTAAACCTATAAATAAAGGGCCCTATTTCACCATCAGGTATGGATTTTCTCCTCGAACTTAATATTGAGTCCGAGCTACTTACTGACTTGAGCGTCGGAGATTTTGCCCTCTTGTGCAGGTCTTCCCAATCTTTCAGGTCGGAGCTAGGACCGGGTTCGAGGCAAAGAACCGTTGTGCAAATCCCTGCATAAACATTTGGCGCCGTCTGTGGGAAAGACATTTTAGGTCATCCCAATAACCAAAAAAGTGATCCGAGAATGGTGCAGCCAGCGAACTCTGCCAATACGACAGAACGGAGAGGTTTGAACGCTAATAATGGCACTCAAAGTGACCTCGACACCAAAGTAGTCGAGGATCAAGTCCGACCAAGGCGAGAGGAAGATCTACTCGCCATGCGAATCAGGAACTATCTCCCGTTTACCCAAGACCATCAAAAGCCAACTGAGATCAAGGTGGGACCTCAAAAAAGACCTCCCGAAGGGCTGCCCTAGTCGAGGACCCTGAACCCCTGGCTACCCTCCAACGGGAGTTTGATGACATGTGCAATCGAGTGCGCACTATGGAGGGGATGTATGCCGAGATGACACGGGCCAACGAACAGGATCTCCCTCCAAAGTCCAGGTGGGGACGACATACTTGAAAATGGGAAGGACCAAGATCCACCGCTCCACCCTGATGATCGCGAGCTCATTGCCAATAACGAGGGGGTCGACTATAACCTGTGAGATAATGATCTCAAGAAGCACCTCGTTGACAAAAAGAAGAGAGCCTCGCGGTGTCCAGGGGTCTCTCCGTCCTGCTCCTGGGAATATTCTAATTCCGACCTCAAGGCTCAATCGAAGTACAAACCTTTGACACCAGAGGCCGTGATTACCAGGGAAGAGTTCGACCTGATGAAGCACCAGATCGACGAACAGGTCGAGGCACTTAAGGTTAAGTGCGAAAGGAAGGAGAGCTCGTTCGAGGATGGCGAGATAGGTGAATCACCGTT
>NW_019104784.1:66436-115980 GCF_001995035.1 Momordica charantia
GCAGGCGTTGGATGGTTGAGCCCGGAGCGCTGACGAATTTGGAAGCTCTCCTCCAGCAGCGGTCGAAACAAGAGTTTGAAATCTCCATAGCTCTCTCCCTCACCCCAGCACTGGATGGTTCGATCTTGAACCTCATCTCGAGGTCGGAGGTGCCACCCATCCTAGCCTCAGGATCATCTACTAGGTCCCTGAAAGGACTAACCTGCCGACCAACACCCACCTCCCTCACTTCGTCCCCGGAATGGTGGGTCATTCTCTTCTTCTTCTTGGATTTTTTGGGAGAAGTCCTCTTCCTAATCTCCCTAAGGGGCGAGACCTCAAGGATCTCCTGACCCTGTAAGGTCCCCGCTGCAACTGCTCCTTGAGACAAAGCAGCCGCATTGCCAACTTCAACCACCTCGACCTCGGCAGGAATGTCGGCTACCATGGGGCTGGGCGCCTCATTGCTTTTGGTAGCTTTTTTAGTACTCGGGCACTTGCGCTTCACGTTTTGAGAAAATCCACAAACCATCGCTGCAAAGGAAAACAATCGTGAGTTAGAACCCAAGGATGCAAAAAGCGTCTGGTAAGGACATCAAGCAAAGGCGACTCACCGAGTTTGGAGTTCAGTCTCTAAGCTTCAGGTGGAGATAAGAGAGGGTTGTAGTCGAGTAGTCCCGAGATAAGTAGAAGCTTATCCGTTACGAGGGTACCAATCTGCTTGCCACTTTTGAATCGATCTTTAAAGTACTTCAAGGCGTTGAAGGTCGGCTCGGAGAGTTGGGGAATCGGCCGAATAGCAACTGAAATTGACAGAAAAGCACGAGTTAGACCATGAAGAAAAGAAACCAAGAACAAGAAGAGACTCGACCCCTTACCTAAGCTCCCAAACCTACAAGGGACGTTGTGGAAAGGCAGATCAGACTCGTTCTTGGCTAACCACGCTCCGGAGGCAAAGAACCATTTCCCGACCCACTTCTTTATTGAGGTCGGTCCTTTCAAAATGCCTCCCGCGCCCTTCCAAGCCCACAAGTAGTACCTCCCCGGCTTCTTGGAGATGCGCTTGACCTCGAAACAAGCTACAAGCTGCTCAATTCCAACGAGGTCAGGGTCATCTACTTCTCTACATCTAAGCCAGAATAACACGGCGAGACCAAAGACCATTCCCCATCCGTTGGAGGCCACTTGCGCAGGAGCTAGTCCAGTTCGGAACAGAAACTCCTGCACTAAGGGATGGATTGGAAGACGGAACCCGTACTCAAACATTTTCAAGTAAATGGTTACGCACCCATCTAGAGGATTGTCGGCTCTCTCACCTTCCTTGGGGAGCCTAAGGACGATGTCATCCGGAATACTATACCTCCTACGAAGAGGGCCGAGGTAGTTCTCAAGCATCTGGGAAGGGTATTCTAAGCCCTGGCCCAAGGTGGAGGTGTCACTATTATCCCCTTCGTCATCAGAGAACCTAAAATTTTCTATCTCCTCCTCCTCAAGTTCGGAGTCTAACCTATTGGCGAACTCCTCTACGGAATCGGCCATCTTAGGCGAAGAATCACGATTCCGAGCTACGTCACTAGATGGGCCACTAAGAAAGGAAGAACTAGGGAACTCCGACATGACTCGAAAAGTAAAAGGAGAAAATAAAAGACAAATTCAAAAGAACGAGATTGACTAGAGCATGAATTCCGATCTGATCAGGTCGGACTCCAAGATTTCATATACCGTAAAAAGTGGAAACAGAACCTTGGAGGTATTTATAGTAACTCGAAGTTTAATCTCAACCGCACACGTGTCTGAAAACGGACGTCACAGATCGGAAGAATTCCGAATGTCACTCGAGTGCGCGCCGACCTCCGATTCCACTTTCGAGATCCCCCAATGGCACAATTACTAAATTGAATAAATTGAATGCTCAAGTCACCATGTGGATTGGTCTCTTCGAAATAATAACAAAACTTCTCTGCCAGGTCGAGATCGAACCCAGCGGAGAGGGGGCCGATGTTCGGGAATAAAATATTCAATTGCCACGTGGAGGATAAAGATTGGTAGTCAGAAGAGATTGTTTTGCAAAGCTCCTCCTCGGAACCTTCCGAGGAGGGAAGTTCATTACTCCTAATTGTATTACCACATCGAAAGTATCCGAGTTCGATCTACTCGAACCCGACATATCTGACCTCAAAACCGACCAAGGTAACTGCCTGTCGTGACCCTGTTGGGATCTAAACCTATAAATAGAGGGCCCCATTTCACCATCAGGTATGAATTTTCTTCTCGAATTTAATATTGAGTTCGAGCTACTTACTGACTTGAGCGTCGAAGATTTTGCCCTCTTGTGCAGGTCTTCCCAGTCTTTCAGGTCGGAGCTAGGACCGAGTTCGAGGCAAAGAACCGTTGCATTTCAAGTTTTAAATTACAGAAATGACTTAATTGTCATGAAGATTATATATATAACCTAATATTTTAGTATGAAAAATCTCAACATTTTATGGATTATACGGAGAAAAATCGAGAAAAAATTATGGTACACCTACTCCTTTGGTACTTTATTTATTCACACCACAATTTTTTATTTAAAAACGATTCTTTAACGTCGATAATTCTCCTGGGCAATTGTTATGGCACGTCCACCGTCACCAATCGATGGCCAAGTCTCGATTTTTGTTGGCAAAGCTATAGCTATTACCATTAGCCAATTGAGTTGAATGAGTCTAGATGGCGGTAGATTTGTACCCTCTAATTACCTTATCTTCTTCACCTAATACATTAATTATTATTCAAGAGCAACTACGATTTCCTACTCCCTCACTTACAATTTGAATTTATAATTAAGTGAAGATGTACAACTCCGGTATGAGTTCGAGTACAACGACAAAGCCGAGACTTTAAATAAGGTTCCGATTCCGACCACGGGAATACGGCAACAAGTGTCTTCTATTTTTCTCTCTGTCTCGTGTCTTTTCTTTGAAAGTCCAATTCCAAAACAAACCCGAGGAAAAATATAATCAACTTAAATTATTGATAAACACCTACACCCACTCTGACCTTCTCGCTGTTATTTTATTTATTGTCTTTCCATGACTTTGACGGAGTGCATGAAAAGGATGCCTGCCGTCGTCATCAGCTACAGCATTGAAACGCAACAACAATGTCTACGATACACAACTGCCTCGTTGATCTGCCCATCCACACAGCCACCGCCCTCGCCTTTTCATCTTTTGAAACTCAAACATCTCTCTTTTCAACTATTGATCTTCCTCTTCAATTCTTTTTTCATCCTCAAATCTCTTAACTCAAAGGTACTTTTTTGGGTTCTAATTTTCCTTCACTCCTGCAATGCGTCGATCACAGGAGTGGGCATATGTTGCCCTTCTTCTCCTCTGCTTCTCCTCGTCCTTGTTACTCCTCGGTGCAGCAGAGCCCGTTACCCACCCCTCCGAAGGTAATCCCAATTTTCTTTTTTTGACGCATCCAGTTTCTAGGTTCAATTTGTATAAGATTATGTTTCAACGCCCCGGATGCTGCAGTCTAGAACTCTTCTAGCTATGTTACAGATACCCAATTGACTTCCCATCATTATTTTTTCTGGATATTATGTTTTTAGTGTCACAAGCATGATCCTTAGAACTCAGGAGCCCATGCCCAGCTTAGCTCTAAAGATCTAACCCTGTCTCTTCCTTGAACATTTGGGTCACCGTTTCTTTTAATTTTCAGTGGACGCTTTGCTCGACATCAAGAAAAGTTTGATCGATCCTAATCAGAATCTGAGCAACTGGAACAAGGGAGATCCATGTATCTCAAACTGGACTGGTGTTCTGTGCTTCAATACCACATTGGATGATAGCTATCTACATGTTGCTGAATTGTATGGTTTCAAGCATTTATTGACTCTTGTAACTTATGTTAAGGCGCATCCCCATCCATCCTTTGATACTAGTTTAAAATAATTGGAAAATCTAAAATTCTTAATTTTATAGGCTTTACCGAGTTAACTTTGGGACTTGAAACATCTATGAAATGGCTGTTGTTCAAATAATTAATTGTGTACAGTTTGTTAATTATCGCATGTTAAGGTTATGTGTATATCTCATATTTTAGTTACTGTCATTTATAAGGTTTTAAATTGTATATTTCTCCTTGTGCCTTTTCATGAACAAGACTAAACTATCAATCTTCATTCTCATTTCCAGGCAACTTCTAAACATGAGTTTATCAGGAAATTTATCACCTGCACTTGGCCGTTTATCTTACCTGAAAGTTTTGTAAGTAATTAAAGAACAAGAAACCAATCTTTCTTTTAACTAAGACTAATAGGTTGATCTAGAATTTGATTTATCCATGCTCGTGGGTGTGATTTTCGCTCTCTGCTGATGCATCTTTTTCGTATTTCGTGAAAAGGGACTTTATGTGGAATGAGATAAGTGGTAGAATACCAGGAGAGATTGGCAATCTAACGTCCCTAGAACTGTTGTAAGTCGAGCTACTTTCCTTCTGGTTTACTTATTCTTTTTGACTGAGGTTGGCTGGTTTATCTAAAAATTTACTATCACATCATCAGATCGCCATTAGAATTTTAATATGCTCGTAATTCAAGAATAAATTTTCGAAGAGTTTGATTATATAAACCACTTAAGATGTCTATATATTTAATATTACAAGGGACGCCTCTGAACTTCTGTTATAGTTGTAACATCAATCTGACACTTCCTATTTTTTGCACTGCTTTAATTTCTATGAGATGTTTACAGGCTTCTGAACGGAAACCAGTTGTCAGGTCCATTGCCTGAAGATCTTGGGAAGCTTCTACATCTAGACAGAATACAGATTGACGAGAACCAAATATCAGGACCAATACCTAAGACATTCGCAAACTTAAAAGCAACAAAGCATTTGTAAGCACATTACTGGTTCTGACTCTAGAAAACATTATTGTAACTTCTTTTTCTTCTTAAAGGTTTTTTTGTCCTCTGCCCTTTGACTCAGCCACATGAATAACAATTCTATTAGTGGAGAAATCCCATCTGAGTTATCTGGATTGCCAAATCTTGTCCACTTGTAAGTTTCCTCCCCCCCACCCCCAACACCTAACGCATACACTCTTTGATGCAAGGTTGTTGACTTCTTCAGGTCTTTCTATTCTACACGTACACGTACACCGTCCTTTCTTCTGTACTATTTAAATGTCCGTTCTTTTGGCTAATTAAATTTTCCACAATTTTGCAGCCTTCTTGACAATAACAACCTATCAGGGAATCTTCCACCCGAGTTGTTTAAATTGCCGAACTTAGAAATACTGTATGCATCCATCTTCTTCTGCCTTAATTTCTTCAAATCTATTGTTTTGTTTTTCCCATTGTTTTGTCTTCTAACTTGAGTTAACCAATACAATTTTAATTTTAAGGTAATTTTATTTTTCATTTCGTACTGGCAGTTTATTTATTTATTTTTGACAAAAGGATAATATATTATAAATTAGGCTAGAAAACCTGGCCACTATTGTTACTAAAAGCATCCTACCATGGAGCTAAATAATAGGATCAGAAAGTACCAACTTTCTTACCCTACTAACCTAGCAAAGTCACAATTGCTCTTTACATGAAATACTCCAAAAAGATAACTTGGATTGATCAGGGCTCAATCTTAGCAATGATTGAACCAGCTTCCGTTAATATTTCAATCTCTTCCTCCAATGTATGAAACCCTCTAACTCTCTAATATACAGAAATGTTACGGGTGTTAATTTGATAAGGAAAAAATAATTCTCACTTTCTTACTACAAATGATTGATACAAGCCTATATGAATAGCAGTCACAAAGAAGAAACTAAAAGGAAATTCTTGCCTATTAGGATTAGGGAAACACTTACCTATTAGAACAAGAAAACGCTAACCTAAATAAAATAGGAAACCTTTAAAATAAAATAAACTATAATTTAACACTCCCCTCAAGCTGGTGAATGAATATTTTCCATTCCCAGCTTGTTAACCAAATGCTCAAATATCTGCTATTTGATTGTTTGTTGGTACAAATGGAGTACATATGAAACCGCTATCTAACTTCTCTTTTATGAAGTGTCTATCAACTTCAACATGCTTGGTTCTATCATGTTGAGCCGGATTATGTGCAATACTAATGGCAGACTTGTTATCACAATAAAGTTTCATAAGCCCTTCCCATGGAATATTCAGATCTTCTAAAATAATCTTTATCCAGAGTAATTCACAGATACCTAATGCCATTGCTCTAAATTCTGCTTCTGAACTTGATCTTGCAACTACATTCTGCTTTTTGCTTCTCCATGTCACTAAGTTTCCACTTAAGAAAGTACAGTAGCCGAAGTTGATTTCCTATCATCTATCGATTCTGCGTAATCTGCATCTGTATAAACTTCTAGATTGAGTTTCTCGCTTTTCTTAAATGGTAATCCTCTTCCAATAGAGTTCTTCAAATAGTAAAGTATTCGGTATACTGCTTGAAGGTGGACTTCTTTTGGACTATGCATAAATTGACTCACTACTCCTAAAACATACGCAATATCTGGTCTTGTATGAGAAAGATATATTAATTTTCCAACTAACCTCTGGTAAGTTTTCTTATTTATTGGGGGACTCTCTTTAGTTGCACACAGTCTATGGTTTTGATCAATTGGTGTTCCCATTGGTCTGCTACCAAGCTTTCCTGTTTCAGAAAGTAAACCAATCACATATTTCTGTTGTGATAAGAATATGCCTCGTTTAGAACAGGCTACTTCTATCCCAAGAAAATATTTCAGTCTTCCCAATTCTTCAACATCAAACTCTTGGATTAAACAATTTCTCAGTTTATCTTGCTCATTATTATCATTGCCAGTGACGATAATATCTTCCACATAAACAATCAATGCTGTTACTTCCCCTATAGCAGAATATTTTATAAACAATGTATGATCTCTTTGACTTTGTTTATAGCCCATCTTTCTCATAACCTGAGAAAATCTACCAAACCATGCCCTGGTAGATTGTTTTAATCCATACAACGCTTTTCTCAATTTACAAACTTTATTTCCTGCTTGCTCATACCCCGGTGGAATCTCCATCTAAATTTCCTCTTCTAGATCGCCATGCAAAAAAGCATTTTTAACGTCATATTGTAACATGTCCCATCCATGATTGACAGCAAGAGATAGAAGTATTCGTATTGTGTTCATCTTGGCAATAGGTGCAAATGTTTCAAGATAATCAACTCCATATGTTTGAGTATATCCTTTAGCAACTAACCGTGCTTTATACCTCTCAAGTGTTCCATCTGCTTTATACTTCACAGTATATACCCATCGACAACGTACTGCTTTCTTATCTTTAGGCATAGTAACCAACTCCCATGTTCTATTTTTCTCTAAGGCCTGCATTTCAAAATTCATTGCTTGTCTCCATTCTTCATGTTGTATTGTCTAATTTGCCTCTATATATGTTTTTGGAATATTTACCTGAGTAAGGTTTACCATAAAACTTCTATACTGACTTGAGAGTTTGTCATAGAATACAAAGTGAGATAATGGATACTGAGTACAAGTTCGTTTTCCCTTCCTCAAAGCAATAGGCAAATCCATATCTGATTCATCATTAGTGGATACTATAACGTCAGACTCATTATTGACATTTTCCTCGTCAATTTCAGTTCCAGAGATATGTTCAGACTCTTGGACTTGCTTATCTTTTTCAATGTTCCTTCTTGAATAAACCTGTAATGGCGTTCTTTCAGGATAATTGGGATGGAGTTAAGGAGGACTTGATGAAAGTAATTCGGGAGTTCCATGAAAGAGGGGTGATTGACGCTTCTATGAATGAGACGTATATGTGTCTCATTTCGAAGAAGGTTAATGCAGTCAAAGTCAAAGAGTTTAGACCTATCAGTCTGGTTACAAGCCTTTATAAAATAATTGCCAAGACCCTCGCTGACAGGTGTAGAAAGGTTATGCCGGCTACCATTTCAGAGACGCAAGGGGCTTTTGTTGCAGGGAGACAAATTTTGGATCAGGTGTTGATTGCCAATGAGGCGATTGAGGATTATAGAAAGAGGAAAAAAGAGGGCGTGATCTTTAAGATTGATTTTGAAAAGATTGATTTTGAAAAGGCCTATGATCATGTGGATTGGGATTTTTTGGATAAGGTTTTGTGGAAGAAAGGTTTTGGCTACAAATGGAGAGGGTGGATTTGGAATTGCATTAGGTCGGTGAATTTCTCTATTTTGGTGAATGGGAGACCTAGGGGGAAAATCCTAGCCTCAAGAGGCCTCAGGCAAGGTGATCCTCTGGCCCCTTTCCTGTGGTGGATATCTTGTGTAGACTTATCTCTGTTGGAGTGGAGAAAGGGGCTTTGGAAGCTTTTGAAGTGGATAGGGAGAAAATCCGTCTCTCTCACCTTCAATTTGCTGATGACACCATCCTTTTCTGTTCCGAAAATCCTAATGTGTTTAAGAATCTTAATTGCATTCTTGGTTTCTTCGAAGCTATTTCGGGTCTGAAGATTAATAGGGGCAAGAGTTCTTTATTGGGAATTAATTGTGAGGACGTTAAGATCAGTGAGTGGGCGACTCTGGTAGGGTGTGAAGTTGGTAAATTTCCGTTCTCTTATCTCGGTCTTCCGTTAGGTCACAATCCAAAGTTTGCTATCTTTTGGGCGTCGGTGTTGGAAAAGTTTCAGAAGCGCCTCTCTACTTGGAATAAGGCTTTTTTTCTAAAAGAGGGAGACTCACTTTAATTCAATCTGTTCTTAGAGGCATCTCAAACTACTTTTTGTCCCTTTTCAGAATTCCAGTGACTGTGAGTGAAGGGTTAGAGAAATTAATGAGGGATTTTCTTTGGGAAGGTGTGGATGCGGGAGGTGGGGCTCATCTCGTTAACTGGAAAGAGGTGTATAAGCCTCTGGAGGAGGGAGGTCTGGGCATTTGGAACTTGAGGATCAGAAACGAGGCTTTCCTGGCTAAATGGTTATGGCAGTTTTTCCACAAACCTAATGCCTTGTGGCGAAAGATTATAGTGAGTAAGTATGGGCTACATCCGTTTGATTGGGTACCGACGAGTGGGGCTAGAGTTAGCAACTACAATCCCTGGAAGGCTATTGCTTTGGGTTTCCTTGTTTTCTCTCATTCTTTACGTGTCTCTGTGGGGGAAGGTCTTAATACGTACTTCTGGGAGGATACTTGGATAGGCGACAAACCCTTGTGTCTTGCTTTCCCTCGGATCTACTTTCTTTCTGATAAGAAACTCCTTTCAGTGGCCGAGGTTTTAAGTTCTGGAGAAGAGAGTTTGTCCATCTCTTTGGGGCTCACCCGTTCCTTGACTAATCGAGAATCGTCAGAGATTTCCGTTTTATTGGATTTGCTGTCTAGAGTTTCCTTATTTGTTGGGAGGGAAGATGTGAGGGTGTGGACCCCCAATCCTTCGAAAGGTTTTTCTTATAGTTTTTTTTCCATGTCCTGAACTCCTCGTCGTCCTCTTCTTCTTCTCCGCCCCTGTTGACCCCTTGGTTCATCTCGCTTTGGAAGATTAAAATTCCAAAGAAGATTAAGTTCTTTGGGTGGCAAGTCTTACTTGGAAAAGTTAATACCTTGGATCGGATCCAGAGGATGTCCTCCCTTTGTTTGGGCCCGCGGTGGTGTGTTCTGTGTAGGAATGCTTCAGAGGATCTTGAGCATTTGTTGTGGTTTTGTCAGTTTGCTCAGGAGTTATGACTTCGTTTCTTTAGAGGTTTTGAGTTGGTTTGGGCTCGATCCAGAGATAGTAGGGCGATGATGGGGGAAGTGTTGTCATTCCCCCCGTTTCGTGACAAGGGGCGTTTTCTTTGGCAAGCGTGTTTTGTGGCTACTCTATGGGATATTTAGCAGGAGAGAAACAATAGAATTTTTAGGGGAGTGGAGAGATCTGTGGATTATGTGTGGAACCTCATTAGATTTAATACTTCTCTATGGGATCGGTTACTAAGGCTTTTTATAATTATCAGTTAGGTGTCATTCTTTTGGATTGAAGCCCGTTTCTTTAGGGGTTTCCTGTTGCTGGGCTGTTTTTTTTGTAAGCTCTCTTTTTGTAGTTTTTATTCATTTATCTCAATTAAAGTGCAGTTTCCCAGATTCATTGAAGCGCCCAGTGAAGTTCTTTGTGAGTCATCATTAGGCCATGATATTCTGACACTTTTTGGTGAGTTTAAGGAAGCTCAAGAACCTGATGAAATTCCATCTTTCCTTATTGAGATTGGTATTCAACTAATACCAATTCCCAACTCAGCATGAAGATATTATCATGAAATGTCCGTGGGCTTGGAAAAGATGATAAGAGACTGAAAATCAATCGCCTAATCCGGAACCTGGATCCTAAGGTAGTACTTTTGTAAGAGACAATGGCCCACCAGTTAGACTCTTCTTCGATCAAGACCCTTTGGAGTTCCAAAGACATTGGATGGTCTGTCATTGACCCTATTGGCAAATCAGGTGGCCTACTGTATTGTAAGGAAAGGAAGCATTTTTTCAAAGAATTGCAGGACCTCAAATCTCTTTGCGATGAATGTTGGTGCATAGCCGGGGATTTCAACATTATTAGACGGCCATCTGAAAGGTCCTCGTGCACAAGATTTGCAAGAGCCATGAAGAAATTCAATCAACTCATCGAGGATCTTGAGATCATAGCGATTAAATTATCAAATGGGAAGTACACATGGTCTAAGCCTGGTAATGCTTCTATTCACTCATTGCTGGACAAATTTTTTATCTCAACAAGATGGGATGTTGCACTCTCAAATTCCAAAGCTTCTCGGGCCGATCGAATTGTATTTGACCACTTCCCAATCTTTCTGGAGGCAGGGGATTTCAAATGGGGACCAAGATCATTCCGCTTTCTTTTTTTTGAACAAGATACGAACTTTTTATTGATAAATGAAAATGAACAAAATTGTTCAAAGATTCAAACTCCCATAGGAGTGAAGGTACAAGAAATAAATAAAAGTAAGCATTAGAAGAAATAAAAACCATAAACTTAAAGAAACCTCCTTAAAGGGGAATTATAAAAGCCTCCCAATTCATACAAAGCATACTAGGAGAATAAGAAGAGAAGAGGTCGGAACGAACACACCATTGGGAGGCTTTGAATTTGGCGATTGAGAAACACTCCATAGGAGATCGATTCTTGCCTTCAAATATTCGTTCATTTCTCTCAAACCATAATTCGGAAAGAAGAGCTTTTATTCCAAAAGCCCAAAGCAGATTAGTTTTAGAGCTTGCTTGCTGCCCACTGAAAAGCTGAAAAATGATTTGAGGCACCTCTAGATCCCACACCCATGAAACTCCAAACATAGATAGGAATTCCTTAATTCCGCTTTCTTAATTCATGGTTAAGCGATAAAGACTGCATCAACATTATAGAAGCCAAGCTTGCTGAGGATAGATCTTATGGCTGGGCTGTTTTCTCTCTCTCTTCTAAATTGAGAAACCTCAAATCATCTTTAAAGTCTTGGTACTCACAGAATGAGAAAAGGAGAAAAGCAGCTGAGATTCAGTTTTTAAGTCAAATTTCCTCTCTGGATATCAAGGAGGAAGAAGTCGGTCTTTCCATTGAGGAGTCCGAAAAAAGGTGCGCTCTCCAGATTGATTTGCTCAAATTGTACATTAAGTACGAGAGAAATTTATTTCAGAAAAGTAAAGTTAAATGGTTGAAAGAAGGGGACGAAAATACCAGTTTTTTCCACGCTCGTAAAAGAAAGACGTTGATCTTAGAGATTTAGAATGATCAAGGCATTTCATTGATTAATCAGAGGGATATCGAGATAGAGATTATATCATATTATGGAAAACAAAGAGCCCAAAGAAGTGGGGAGGATCTGTTCCATATATTTTTTCAATGCCCTTATGCCTTGCATTGTTGGTTGTTGCTATTCAAAGAATTCAACTTATCATGGGTCTTCAGCAATACAGCAGTGGAGAATATTCTTCAGCTACTTCTTGGCCCGATCCTGCCTCCTCAAAGGCGTTTGCCGTTTGTTGTGGTTAAATGGAATGAAAGCATTGCTCTATGATTCTTATGAAAGGAACCTCATAACCTTCAAGGACTGTCGCAAACCTCTGCTGGACCGGTTTAATTTGGCTAAATTTAAGGCTTCACAGTGGTGCTCTTTGTCATCTCTGTTTGAGAACTACTCTCCTTCACAGTGGAGAGAGGACAGCGGTAATTTCCGCCTCTTTTTCAGTGAACGAAGCATCACCCCTGAAGGAACGTTCTTCTTCCCTGCCATTCGCAATGCCCAAGGTCTTAGGCGCTCTGATACCAATTTGGTGTAATCAAATTAAGATTGAAAGATGATTGTATTAGAAGCCTTCAAAGTTACAAATGACCTCCTAAATGACCTCCTATTTATAAAGAAGAGGCCACGGACAAATGGGTTAACAACCCAAACTTAAAGACTAACTAACTAAAACTAACTTAAGTAGAACTAACTACTGTTAGTTACATCAAGAATTCATCCGTGAAACCATCCGGTCCGGGAGATTTGTTGGACCCCAAGTCCTTAACCGCTTGGCAAATTTCCTCCTCTGTGAAGGGCTTCCCATGCTCCGAATTTTGTTGGGGAGTGATATGGCTCCATTCCATAGGATAAGGGAGAAACCGAATCCCATCCTTCTTTGTGTATAATCCGTCAAAAAAGAAAGGGATTCCTTCTCAATGTTCTGTTGTAGAGTTTTTCCGCCTCTTTGCTGCCACAATGTGATGGAAAAAAGAAGTGTTTAAGTCCCCCTCTTGTAACCATTTGGCTTTACAATGCTTCTCCACAAAATCTCCTCATTTGCCACCACGGATAGGAGTTAAGCTTTGATGCATTTCCTCGGTATGCTTTGTAAGGGCTGCATGTTTCCATCCTCCTACAAGCCATCCAGAATAGCTAGCTCTGACAGAAGCTGGTTTTTTGGATATTGATGTTACAGAAAGTCGTTTAGTTCCAGATTTTGATCCCTTCCTCCAGCCCCTTTAGTTTCTGTATGAAGCCATGTCCCGGCCAGCCCCTTAGGGGAAAATTTGCCCACCAATATTTGATCATAGGCGAGAAGGAGTGATGCTGCAACCATGCATTCTCAAACTGGAAAGGGGTGGGCCCCATTTGGCTATGCCAAAGGAAAGATGGAGGGGGTAGTGGTCTGATGTTGGGTGATTTAAACGTTTGACAGATGCATTCTAGAACTTTGAGAGAAAATCATTGGATGCAAGGAATCTGTCAATCAGGGAGAGTGTGGGTGTTTCTCTAAAATTAGACGATGTGTATAGCCCATTGGTGAGGGGCAAATCCTGTAAATTGGCGAGATCAATGAAGGTGTTGAAACGGTTCATATTTATGGTGGGTCTACGGTAGGTAGACTTTTCTTGAGACTATTGGATTGTGTTGAAGTCTCCCCCAAGAGCCAAAAATTCGAATAGAGAAAGGAGAGGTTTGTCAGTTCTCTCCAGAACATGGGTTTTTCCTATGATTTTGTTGGGCCATAAACACCCGTCAGCCAAAAAAGAAGCCATCATAGAGAGTAATAAGGATAGATAGAGAGAAAAGGCCCATGGTTATGTTAGAAACTTGGAAAGAGGGATCATTCCACGTGATGAGAATGCCCCCGATGCTCTTGTAGAATCTAGGGCTGTCCAACAAATGTCCCTGGAGCTCCATAGATATTTAATGATAAGCCGATCAATTCTCTCAAGTTTCATTTCTTGAAGGATGACAATGGTGGGATTGTGTTTTGTGATGAGACTTTTGATAAGGGCCCGTTTATCCCATGAGCCTAAGCCCCTGACATTCCATGAGAGAATAATCATCTAATAGAAGATGACCCACCGTGAACCTGCTTTGTTTGGTGCTTTTCATTAGTACTATTGTTACTTTTATCATTCTCTGAATGACTGTTCATCTTTCTTTTCCCAATTTTATTTAGATGGCCTTCTTTCGAGAATTTATTTTGCCCGAGTAATCTTCTGCATTTATCCTTTTCAAATGATTTTTAGTTTCTTAACAGTCTGATTTCATTTGATTTGCAGCCAACTCGACAACAACAATTTTAGCCAGTCTAGTATACCAGATAGTTATGGAAATATGACTAAATTGTTGAAATTGTAAGTTATCTTTAAATTATTGGTTTTAGTTGGCCATTGAAACGGTGGAGACTTGGGGCCCGTTTGGTAACGTTCCATTTTTTGTTTTTTGTTGCTTATTTTTTAATAAAGAAAAACATAATTGCAATTGATAGCTATTTCTTGTTCCTTATAAGTCAAGAATGATAAAGCAATATTTTTATTTATGTTTGCAACTAATTATGTGTCTTGTTTCTCATGTTTTGGAAACAATTCTCAAAATTGTATAGAAATTTTGGAAACAATCAAAAAAAGTTTCTTGTTTTTTTTTTCGTTTCTAATTTGTTGTAAAACATAAATATAAACATTGTTTGATCATCCTTGAATTCATGGGTGTTGGGCTATGCAATTCTATTTTTATTTATTAAAAATGAAGAAACAAGAAGCTGGAACGTTACCAAACGGGATCTTATTACGTTGTGTCTAAAATTTCTGTAACAGTTGAAGTTATTGAACTAATTTTATAAAATATATGCATCGGTCGTTTCTGTGATTGATTGATTTCCTGCAGGAGTCTAAGGAACTGTAACTTGCAAGGACCTATTCCTGATTTGAGCATGATAAAAAACCTCGGTTATCTGTAAGTCTAAATTAGGCTTCTTGTGTAAATATTCATAAGTATCGATGTGAAATGTCTTTGTCATATTGGCATAGGAATATAAGAGGTACATGCCTTCAAAATTGACGCAGTTTTTCTTTACTGTTACCTCGTATTTCAGAGATCTAAGCTCCAATCAGCTAAGTGGATTCATACCACGGAATAAACTTTCTGAGAATATCACAACCATGTAAGAATCTCATCCTAATCTTTTGAAAGCAAATTTTCAGTGTGTTCAATTAAAGAACTTTAGGACCTTTTGATGCGTGGGAATTCAAGATTCCCATGGGACATGCATATGGATTCCCGCATTTGTTTTATAGGATTGTAGGATACCTGGACATCTAAGGTATTTTTGATGTCCTTTTGAAACACGAGTTTTCATGATTCTCATGTTGAGGGTATCTCCTCATTATGTTTTTGCTTTTCATTCTTTTTTCATATATTATCTTTCATCAACTTTTATTTTTATTTTTAATTAAAATAAATTAATATACGCATTTACTAATAAACAACTTTGTGCTTGTTTATATAGTATTGTTATATATTGCAGTTACATAAAAAATAAACTTCAATTGAATTATATAACATCCTCATTTATTTGGGTTGTAGATTCTCCTAAAATTGATATTAATTATACATGTAAAAAAAATTCCATAGAAATCAATATTATTTCCCTAATTTTTTTTCTAATTTAGTAATGTAAAAATATAATCCAATAAAAATGCATAATTTTCTTTTGAGAAAAAAATTAAGTAATAGTTAATATTAAATTCAAATTAATATAAATTATTGTGTTCTACAAAATAACAGTTAAATTTAATATAAACTAAATTGATTAAAAAAACTATGAAATTAGTAAAGGTATAAAAGTCAATGTATGAATTACATGAATATTTGTAAGGGCTTTTTTGAAACGAATATATAATTTTTG
This sequence comes from Momordica charantia, assembly GCF_001995035.1. The sequence continues at coordinate 82,076 of NW_019104784.1, forward strand.
GACATTCCCAAGTACAAATCCTGCAAAATAAACATAGCTATTCAAATATTCTTAGACATCATTATAAATTTTTCTACAAAATTAACAATGCTTGACATTTGTATTTTCTGGCATCTAAGATGCCAGACATCACAGATCTTTAAAAACAAATGACCCCTTAAAGATTTAAGACCTGCCATGAAAGTATGATGTTGAATGTCTCTTTGATTTTTCTCTCATCTATATATTAAATGCAGATTTTTATCTAACAACCATCTTACTGGCACCATACCATCCAATCTTTCGGGTCTGCCACATCTTCAGAAATTGTGAGCGAATTTTATCTTCTATTCCTTGTTGTTGGTGTTGGATTTGGCTGACAGAATTGTTGAAATTTCCAATATTTATAAATATTTGTGTGCGAAATTAATTGTCAATATTTAAGGTGTCGTCTTTTATTGTTTTGTGTACAGTGGGTCTTTCTCTTACATAAGAAAATCTAGATGGCACAGATTTGAATATAGCAGAATATTTTTATTCTCTCGAAATTTAGAAGAATGCATCATGTTGTATGCAGTGTTTTCGAGGCGCAAGGCGCACCTCAAGGCGACAATCCCTTTTATCGCCTTCAGGCGAGAGGCGATATAAAGACGACGCCTGAGTGAAGCGGGCACACCTTAATAAATAAATAAAAATTATATATATAGTGCATAATTTATATAGTAAACATAGTATAAAAAATAAATACCAAAATAGTGTCATAGTAAATGTCAACAAGATACATAAAACAACCAAATTCAATAAGTTTAGTCGGAGACGGGAGCGGCGACGGTGATATTCGGAGACGGGAACGGGCGATGGCCGGAGATTGAGGGTGGTGAAGGTGAATGTCGAGAGGTAGAGAGAATGGTTAGGGTTTATGGACTGAGGTATTTCGCGAGGGAGAAAGGTTCTTTTAAAAAAACACATTAAAAAAAAGGCAGATCGCCTCGCTTCGATGAGGTGATCACCTGACCTCAGGCGAGAGGTGCACAAAGGCGCATCGAGGCACACCGAGGCGAGTGCCCGGGTGCGCCTCAACAACACTTTGTATGTTTTTGAAATACAGTCTTAATCTTACAGAAAACTTAATTGTATAGAGAACAAAAGGATAAAGTTACTGGAACCGAACATAAACGACAACTTTTAAATGACAACTTCTAGAGTTACCCAATTACACAAGAAGGTTGAAATTAAGGTTTAATATATGGGTATCTTTGTAGTTACAGTTTTTCCAATGTTCTCTTCGTACTCTCCTCCCTCCCCAATCACCGACCAGCCTAACTCTTTCCTCCTCCCCTCCACCACTGGTAGAGATGGTCCTTTCTCCTTCTAACTACCTTCTCCCTTCCCCTACTCACCCCTCCCACCCCCTTACCGAACACGATGAGCACCTGGAACTACCCTGCTCGCGAAGCCAGGATTGAACGAAAAACCTTCTCGATCAAGGTCAGTGAACACTTCAGAGGGAGTCGCGCCCGGTTATCTGAGGTTGGAAAGGATGTGACCTACTCCATTTCCCTTACCTGGGCATCCATTCAATGGCTTTCTTCATCCATCAACCTGTTATTGGACACACCACTTACCCACAAATTCTTTAAAGAACACCGAAGTGATGACTACACTCTAGGGATTGAGAAGCTAAGCAATAAGAAAGGATGCAGCTTGAGATAAACAAGCTTGACAGCGATGGTGGTAAAATGGACTTATGCTTCCTTCTGGTGTAGGTAAGGAAGGATGGAAGACTTTTTACCACCTCATCCTTAACTATCCCACGGTCGACAAACCAAAGACATCCGGCCTTTTTGTTAGGGATCTATCAGACCCCTCCCCCCTTAACGGGACTCTCTCCCGGCTAAGCAATCACTCACCCATCACTACCAAATCACAGACTCGCCCTCAAAATCGATTGGAGCCGCTGGATAATAGTATAACGTCACAATCATTCCATGATGATTGGTACTCCATCCTTCAGGCCGTATAAGAGATTGTGAGTGATTTCTGCTCCATCAACCCTATTCACCCTGATAAAGCTCTCCTCAGATGCGAAGATGACAAACAAGCAACCGCACTCACCCTCACTGACGGATGGCAACCCATTGGCTCATTCAAACTACGTTTTCTTAAATGGAACACGAAGAATATTAACTCAAATCGTAAGGTCCCTTCCTACGGTGGCTAGATCATAATCCGAGACCTTCCCCTTCATATTTGGAATGATTCCATCATCCCCTATATTGGAGACAAGTGCGGGGGTTCTTAGAAATCTCGAGGGCAGCTGCGAATCTCCGAGATATTATGGAACTGAAGATTAAGATTATGAATAATGACAGTGGTTTCATCCCGGTTACTGTGGAGATCCCATCAAACATTACCCAAGAAGATGATCTCCTCATCCATATCGATCCTTTCTTCAACGCCGAAGACTTAAATTGAACCATGTCAAAAGCTTCGCATAAGTTGGATTTTACCGCCTGAAGTTTTTGTCGGTTAAGATTCCCAGAAACAGGGACTCGTCTTGAATAAAATAATGGAAGTGGTTTAATTCGATTTCTTTTAGGCACTGTGTTTGGTGACGATTTTGGAATATCAACAAGGTCTGAATTAATGTTGTTAGAGACAACAACATTAATGATGCTAGGCTGTATATTGTTTCCTGTGACAATAAATGCTTCATGCTTCAGTTTGAAGTTCTTTCAATGGAGAGGACTCTTTGATTACCTCCTTATTAATCACTGGACAGCCCATCAAAGCATCTTTTTCTTCTACTAATAAAAGTGTCGACATTTCATCTTCTTTGGGTTTTGCATTTAAGACACCCTTGTTTGGCTTTTTCAAAAATTGTACACTCCTGTTGGTGTAGATCAATAGCTATAAAACACGGACACGGCAAAAAAGGAGGAGTGTCTGTGTCGGACACGTGTCCGACACGGATACGTCCGGACACACTCCGGACACGTGTCCGACACACAATTTAAAGTGTCCGAATATTAAATTTTTTATTTTAATTTCAAACACGTGGGGACACGTTTTGGACACGGGAGGGACACGCTAGATAAAAAAATATTGTTTCCTTAGCCCAATTTTTGGAAGTCCAAGAAGTTTGGCTGAAATCTCAAAAACTTAAACTACAAAAAAAAAACCTAAAACGCTACCGAGTGACCCACCCTTCTGTTTGTGTGAGTTAAATTAAATAAGCTCTATTCTTACTTCCTTTTTTCCCTAATTTCATATGAATTAAACTGGAGTAGAATATGTTTTACTAAATTAGGATGACAACTTCGACCCAATAATCAAATTCAAATCCTTCTCTAGGATTTTTTTAGTGGATTACATTTACTATTTTTCTGCTTTTTAGTGGGTACATCTTCAACCCAATAAATTTACTTGACATTTATGTTTTTTAGCGAAGTATATTTAGCATTTTTATGTTAAATTTACCTATATCCTAAAAAAATAATAAATAAATAACGTATCCCCAGCGTGTCCGTGTCCTAGTTTTTTGGAAGTTGACGTATCGCCGTGTCCTGTTGTGTCCGTGTCCGTGTCCCATGTCCGTGCTTCTTAGACCAATAGAAAGAAAACTTCAGAAAACTTTATTATCTAAACAGAGAGGCCGGCGTTGGTTTATATGAGCTGCCAACCCAGCTAACAACAAACTAACTAACTTCAATCAACAAACTAACTAATTTTAACAGATGGCTATTATCTGGATTTGGCTAACGGCTATAAACTGGTAACTATGAGTTACATCACCTGTACATTTACTAAAGTAATTCCGGCCTTAGTCTGGGGAGGCGAACAGTCATTAAATGCTTCTGAAACGTTTGTTCTGTTGGTAGATGGAAGGTCTTCGGGCTTATAAGAGAGAGATTTACTATGGGAGGAGTGGAGGACCTTTCATCTTCCATAATTTCAGAAAAACGCTTGTAGTCGCGGGAATTTGTAAAGTCCTTGAGATCAAGATGAGCAAAATGTGAAGAATTTCTACTTAAGGAGCTTACAACATCAGATCCTGTTGACATTCTGACTGTGAATTTCCCAAACAAAGGGTCAGTGATTTGATGCAGGCAAAAATCCCAATCGATTCCGTTCAACCTTAATAGAAGCCGTGGTGGAATCAAGAAGGTTTAAAGTTTTCAAAAAGATGCTTACCAGACCACCACAATAACTTCCAATGGCCTCAAAAACCTGTTTCTTCTAAAATTCAAGGGGTAAGTCTAGCACTTTAATCCAGCCCCCGTAACAGAAAATCACATTCTTTCTACTATGGTTTTGAAAATTCCATCTCTCCATCTTGAGGAAAAAATGCCCCATATTTTTCCATTTCCCTGAGAGTTCTTCTTTCTTCAACATTCTACCATCTTCCAAACTTAGTAAGGCTTTATCAGCCATGAAAGGTTGATGAAACACTTCTGAGAATTCCGAGCTTCCAGTTCTCTAGAAGTACCCCTCAAATCATCTTCAGCACTGCCTCTTGAGACTACCATGGTAGAATCCCAATCTATATCTAACACCTCCTTATCTTTTATAAACCAATGGTTTAGAGAGGCCGGCTTACTCGGGTGTGATTTTAGCAATAAAACCTTCTTCGTAGCCACAACCAAAGTTTTATCGGTCTTTCTCTGGTCACCTCAGCATAGGATTTTCTGTTAATCAACTTGGGCGCCTTCTAATCCTCTCTGTGGTTTAATGTATTTGCTGACAAATTTTCGAGCATCCTACCATTATGTTTAATTGGGGAACAGATGTTTTTTACTAATTTCGTAGCTTGGGCCTCTGTTATCCCTACTGAGAAGGTCTTCAACATATTCCAGAAAATGTTCCACCCCTCCCATGTAGAACCCACAGGGATTATAGCACACCTTCTCCCTCCAGTAAAAGACCATATCACCCATTCCAGAAACCAGGACGAATTACTTCTAAATTTTCTCAATCTACATTGACCAAGATCATCTGATTATTGAAATAAGCCGAAATCGGTTGCTGGTTGATCACTCCCATGTGATTTTCGATCCACAAAAATTGAGAAGAATGAAGGGGGAACCAAAGCATTTCGCCCCACATCCTCTATCACGAACTTACCATCTTCAGCCCAAATACAGAAAAATTGACCATCGAAGCGACAACTGCTAACTTCCATTCTTAAGAATCGAAATAATCACACTCTAAGGGCTAAGAATTTTTGAATCTGAGGCTACTATGCTAGGAATCGAAAAAGGAAAGATGGGTAGAGGGAGGGGAGAGAACAGAGCACACTTACCTCCCAAGCACGAGCACCCAAAAAAAAAAAAAGTATAAAAACTAACCCTTGAAGTCGAGGGTTATACTGATTCCATATTGGGAAGGATCAATTGTAAAGAGGAGGTATGCCACTAGCTATTGTTCATTTATTGAAGGAAATCTCATTTCTTGGATGAGTATGAAAAAATTAATTATTTAGATAATGAATATTTGGGAATTAAATATTTTAGGATATATGATATTTGTGTTCGGGTATGCTGGAAATTAGTGTCTTGGAAATTAATATTGAACAAGGTTTTATAAGTTCAGTGTTTGGGCATGCACAATCTATATGCATCATTTGTCAGGGGAGGGTTCATTTATTTATTTTGATAAGGAGTCTAGTGGATTCTTCAAATAGCATATTTTAATTTATAACCAAATATCCCTACTATTATTACTTTCCTTAGGATAGATAAAATAGATGTCTCCCCAAACATTCACTTAGGTTTGAACTTTGAAGTTACTGATTATTGTAACATATAACTCAATGAACAAAGTAAATGATTATTTGGTCAGTTTCACATGGCAGGTCAATTGCAAATAATTCATTGAACGGCTCTGTTCCATCCACCATTTGGCAAAGCAGGACGCTAAATTCTTTGGACAGCCTTACCATGTAAGACCTGAAGTAATTAAATTTCTATGCTGAGGGTTTGAAGAATTATGGATTCGTGCATGAGCTGAGTGTGTCTGTGTACTTGTTTTGTTGCAACTGCCATTATTATTTGTTCATAATAGCACACACTTCTGTTACAAAATATTTAATTTTGCCTCTTCTTTACTGCAGAGAGCTGCAGAACAATAAATTTTCAGATATTCTGGGAAGCATTGATCTCCCTCTGAATGTCACTGTCTGGTTTGATTCTTCCTCCTAACTTCGGTATATCAAAATTAGTGCATTACGACCTTAATGCAGAGATCATACCAGAAATTGACATGATGCATGTGCAATACTTAATCCATTTGTGCAGAGAGATCAACCATGCCTTAAATTACTTTTTCTCATTTGATGTCTGTCTTTCTGAATATCTGGCTTCAAAGTACATATGTGCACAGTGTACAACCAAACTTCACAAGTTTAACTTGCATTCTTTCCTATTGATGTTTTTTCTTTCTAAATTTCAGGCTTCAAGGAAATCCTGCTTGCTCTAATAACAGCTTGGGGGAGTTTTGCGGATCTGAGAGTGAGGATATAATTGACATTCCAACAAATAACACTCTAGGCTGTTCTGGGCCAATATGCCCACCTTCTTATGAATGTTACTCAGCAAAATGTCCCTCGTTTTGTATCTGTTCTGCACCTCTGCTTATTGGATATCGGTTGAAAAGTCCCGGATTTTCACGTTTTAGTCCATATCAACATATGTTTGAGGAGTATCTGACCAATGGTCTTAAGTTACATCTTGAACAATTGGACATTGGTTCTCCTGTGTGGGAAAAGGGACCTCGATTAAGAATGAACCTGAAGATTTTCCCACTATTTGTTGCTGATAGTAATAGTTCTCACATGTTCAATGACAGTGAGGTTCGACGAATCGTTGCCAAATTTACAAATTGGAAAATTCAAGATAGTGATATATTTGGACCATATGAACTTCTAAGCTTGACAATATCAGACATCTATAAGAATGGTTGGTCTTGAAAACTTGTTACATATTATAGCTTTTTTGCGGTGCTATCGAACGAGTATTACAATTCATTCAAAATTGATTTATTGGCTTAAAGTTCTTTGTTATTGCAGTATTTTTTACACCGTCATCTAATTCTAATATTAGCAAAGGCGCATTGGCTGGAATAATATTAGGAGCAATTGCAGGCGGGGTAACGCTCTCTGCAATCGTTTTTCTTTTTATTATAAGATCACGTGCAAGGGGCCACCATAACTCAAGAAGGCGTCACTGTAAGTAGATTGTTTTCCTTAAAGGTTAGGAGCTTCTATTTTATGTGCCACTGTCCCTAGCATTAGAAGTCATTGGTATGGATGTTATGTATATAAATGTAAGTAGTAAATGATGATATAGGTGTGCTTATAACTTCCTTGAGGAATTATGTATGGTTCAGATGCTAGTTTGTGACCTGGAATATAAATCACTCACTGATATGCTATAACGATGATGCCTTAATTTTTAAACCTCATCCTATCATGATTTGATTAACTCTAGAGTTTTAAAAGACAAATTTAGTGGATTGTTGGTTCATGGGTCTGGGAAGTGTGAATTTATACAAACTATGTTTGGATTATGTGTGGGAATGAGTATCAGAAGCTTGAACTTATATAGTTTGTGTATTTGTAATTTGTAAAAGTTAGTATGTAACTTGAGGTGATATTTCTGTTTTAACTTGTGGAATTAGCATATATTACCTATAATAAGTAAATCCACATATCAAGTACATGCTTGGGATGTAAACTCAACTTGTGCATGTTTTAATAGAAATTAAAAGGTGTATTTTTTTTTCATATCTGATGTAGTTATTATGTAAGGTTGGTTAGTTAGTTAAGTTGAGTAAGGTTGTTACGTTGTTATTAGTTGTAAGTGTGGTTACCGTATGGTTAATGTGCCAGCAACTTCTTTAAATAGCTGTTGGTTTTCCTATTGTAAGAAATTATTCTCTTCAAGAAATCAGCCCGTGTATTGTACACCAATCTTGGTATCAGAGCAGCCCATTTTCTAGGTTAGATGGCGGGAAAGAAGTCGATCAACTTGGGCGACTCTTCCCTCGGTAACAAAGAAATTGAGCAAGCCTCCATTCTTGCGCCACGGTCATCAACCGCACGCTTGCTGTCGGTTGAAGGGGAGGTGAAAACCATCCAGCAAGATGTTGGCGAGATTAAACAAATTTTGGAGATCATCCATGACAAGCTTGAAGCAATGAGTGTGCAACATTCTCTGGTTCAACACAACGCTGCCGCAAGCAAGAATGGATCAGCAAGCAAGAGTGGATCAACAAGCAAGAATGGATCAAGAAACAAGGATGAATGACCGTAGACAAGTTTTTTCCCAAGAAAGGTAGGCTGATCCACCAAGAAGACCAAGGACAGTTCGTTTCGAGTCAAGAAACCGCCAAGAACCGTGCCTTTTCCAACAAGAAGTCAATCGCAACCCTCTGTTTCAACGGCGACGTGAGCTCTTGTTTGATTCTTCAAGTGAGGAGGATGAAGAAATAATTGCCTTTGAAGGGGAGCGTTTTGGTAGGTTTCCTAACCCAAATAGGAATCAAGAACAGAATGAGTATAAAATGAAAATTGATCTTCCTAGTTTCAATGGTAAGATGGATATTGAGGGGTTCTTAGATTGAGTTAAGAATGTAGAAAATTTCTTTAGTTATATGGGAACTCCGGATCACAGGAGGGTTCGATTGGTGGCATTAAAACTAAAGGGAGGAGCTTCGACTTGGTGGGACCAGCTAGAAGTTAATAGGCATCGTTATGGGAAGCAACCCATCTGCAATTGGGAGCGAATGAAAAAGCTCATGAACGTTTCTTTATTTCGATGACATTCTCATCTATAGCATTACTATGCATGATCACCTAGACCACCTTCGGTTACTTTTCACTACATTGGCAGATGATAAACTCGTGATCAATCTTAAAAAATGTCTCTTTGTCACAATTGAAATATCTTTCTTAGGCTTTATCATTGGTCATAATCAAGTAAAAATGGACCCTTCTAAAGTTCAAGCTATAGCCGAATGGAGTGAGCCTAAAACGGTAAGGGATGTCCAATGTTTCCTAGGGCTTGCTTCCTTCTATAGGAAATTTATAAAACATTTTATCTCAATCGTAGCTCCCTTGACAAACTGCCTTAAAAAGGGTCAATTTTCGTGGGGACAACCATAAATAGATAGTTTCCAACTAATCAAAACCAAACTATGTGAAAGCCCCGTTCTAGCACTTCCAAACTTTGACTCACCTTTTGAAGTGGTTGTAGATGCCTCTGGGATCGGTATGGGAGCTGTTTTATCTCAAAACAATCATCCTTTAGAGTATCTTAGCGAAAAACTTAGCCCATCCCGTAAAAAATGGAGCACTAATGAGCAAGAACTCTATGCCCTTGTCTGTGCTTTGAAACAGTGAGAGCATTATCTACTAAGTAAAGAATTTGTCTTGTTTACGGATCATTTCTCCTTAAAATTTCTGCATACTCAAAAAACAATTAGTCGTATGCACGCCCGTTGGTTGTCCTTTTTACAACGATTCGAATTTGTGATTAAACATAAGACGGGAACAACTAATAAGGCAGCAGACGCTTTAAGCCGGAAAAACAGCCTTTTAACCATCCTTAAAGGTGAGATTATTGCCTTTGACTATCTCCCTGATTTATATGAGACTGACAAAGACATCCAAGACATTTGGTACAAATGTTCAACTCATATGCCTATCGAAGACTACCATATTGTGGAAGGATACCTATTTAAAGGAAATGCACTATGTATTCCTCGTACCTCCTTAAGGGAGGCTATTCCACGGGATGTCCATGCGGGTGGCCTTGCGGGGCATTTAGGCCGTGATAAAACTTTGGATATAGTATCTTCATGCTTCTATTGGCCACATATCCACGGAGATGTTTCTAACTATGTCACTAAGTGTTTTACTTGTCAAACTTATAAAGGAACTACACAAAATACTGGGCTTTATACACCTTTACCAATGCCTTTGGCCAAGTGTATGATCATCACTAGTAATAGTCCCACTGTGGTCACAGCTAGCATCAAACAGCCTGGTGGTATAAGGATGATATCCGCGTTACAGTTGAAGAAATGCCTCAACTGGGAGGAACCCACCTTCATGCCCATTCCGATGGTCGAACAGACGGTGGAGACAAGAGATGTCCCACCCGAGATTCAAGTTGTCATGAGAGAGTATGTTGACATAATGCCAGATAGTTTAACGAAGACCTTACCCCTCGACGAGGGATTGACCACAAAATCGAGCTCATTCCAGGAGCTAAACCTCCAGCAAAGAATGCTTACCGGATGGCTCCACCTGAGTTAGCTGAACTCCGGAAGCAGCTAGACGAGTTGTTAAACGTTGGGTTCATCCGTCCAGCTAAAGCTCCCTTCGGAGCCCCAGTGCTGTTTCAGAAGAAGAAGGATGAGACGTTGCATCTGTGCATTGACTATAGAGCCCTCAACAAAGTCACTGTTCGCAATAAGTACCCCCTCTCAATCATAACCGACTTGTTTGACCAATTACATAGAGCTAAATACTTCACGAAATTGGATCTCAGGTCGGGCTACTACCAAGTGCGTATTGCAGAAGGTGACGAGCCTAAGACTACTTGTGTGACGAGGTATGGGGCTTTTGAATTTCTCGTGATGCCTTTTAGATTAACGAATGCCCCTGCCACGTTCTGTACTATGATGAATCAGGTCTTTCACGAATATCTCGATCAATTTGTGGTAGTCTATCTCGACGATATAGTGGTATACAGTCCGACGCTGAAGGAGCACCAGATCCATCTCCTATTGGTCTTCGACAAACTAAGACAGAATCAGTTATACGTAAAGAAGGAAAAGTGTGCGTTCGCACAAAAGCGGATCACGTTCCTTGGCCACGTGATCGAACAGGGGCAAATCAGTATGGACACAGATAAGGTAAAGGCGAACCAAGAATGGAGAGTCCCTACCTCTGTGACCGAGTTGCACTCCTTTTTGGGGTTGGCTAACTATTATCGACGATTTATCGAAGGATTCTCATGGCGAGCCACCCCAATGACAAAGTTACTGAAGAAAGGAATGACCTGGATGTGGTCAAAGGAAAGTTAGGACGCCTTCGAAGATCTAAAGGCGGCCATGATGAAAGGCCCAGTACTTGGGTTAGCCGACATAACGAGGCCATTCGAAGTAGAAACGGATGCCTCAGACTATGCTTTAGGTGGCGTCCTTCTCCAAGATGGCCACCCGATCGCTTACGAAAGTCGTAAGCTGAACAATGCGGAACGACTCTATACCGTATTAGAGAAAGAAATGCTAGCGGTCGTTCACTGCCTCAGGTTTTGGAGGCAGTACTTGTTGGGTTCATATTTTGTGGTGAAGACGGACAACAGTGCCATTTGCCACTTCTTCAACCAGCCTAAGCTAACATCCAAACAGGCCAGGTGGCAGGAATTGTTAGCCGAGTTTGATTTTAAGTTTGAATACAAGGCAGGAAAGTCCAACCAAGCTGCCGACGCTCTTAGCCGGAAAGGCGAACATGCGGCCCTGTGCATGTTAGCCCACATCCACGCCAGCAAAGTGGACGGGTCGGTCCGCGACCTCATCAGAGAATATCTTCAAAGAGACCCCTTCGCCCGAACTGTGGTCGAGTTGGCTAAGATTGGGAAGACCCGCCATTTCTGGGTCGAAGGGGACATGCTATTTACAAGAGGAAACAGACTGTATGTGTCAAGAATGGGAGACCTGAGAAAGAAGCTCCTATACGAGTGTCACGATACTCTATGGGCTGGTCACCCTGGGTGGCAACGGACTTATGCTTTGTTGAAAAAGGGGTACTTTTGGCCTTATATGCAGGAATATGTGATGCAATACACGAAGACCTGTTTTACCTGTCAGCAAGATAAGGTAGAAAGGACTAAAATAGCAGGGTTGCTCGAACCCCTACCAACTCCTACGAGACCATGGGAGAGTGTGTTGCTCGATTTCATCTCCCACTTGCAAAAGTAGGAGAACATGAAGCCATTCTTGTCGTTATTGATCGATTTTCCAAATATGAAACCTTCATTCCGACTCCCAAGACGTGTACCGCCGAGCTGACGGCCCAGTTGTTCTTTAAACATATAGTAAAGTTATGGGGAGTCCCGACGAGCATTGTTAGCGACAGGGATGGTCGATTTACAAGGACCTTCTGGATTGAACTTTTTTCTATTCTGGGTTCAAGCTTAAACATTTCCTCGAGTTATCATTCACAAACCGATGGTCAGACAAAGATATTCAACAGCATGCTCGAGGAATATCTGCGTCACTTCGTCGATGCCAGACAAAAGAACTGGGTTCAACTATTAGATGTGGCCCAATTCTGTTTTAACGGCCAGACGAGTTCTTCAACAGGAAAGAGCCCCTTCGAGATTGTGTGCGGAAGACAGCCGTCTATGCCACATATCCTTGACCACCCATATGCTGGGAAAAGTCCTTAAGCCCACAACTTCACAAAGGAATGGAAGCAGACGACAGAGATTGCTCGAGCATATTTGGAAAAAGCTTCCAAGCACGTGAAGAAATGGGCCGACCGCAAGAGACGCCCTCTCGAATTTCGAATAGGCGATAAAGTTCTTATCAAGCTGAGGCCAGAACATATTTGTTTCCGAGGGCGCAAAGACCAGAGACTCGTGAGAAAGTACGAGGGGCCAGTGGAAATCGTTAAGAAGGTGGGGAGTGTCTCGTATAAGGTGGTGTTGCCAACTTGGATGAAGATCCACCCGGTAATCCATGTGAGCAACTTAAAACCTTATCACCCCGACCTTGAGGATGACGAACGTAATACTGTTGTGCGGCCCGCCATTGACTTCAAATTGAAGGAAGACAAAGAAGCAGAAGAAATCCTCGCAGAGAGAACTAGAAAGGTGGGGAGACCTGTTCGAAGAGTTCAGGAGTTCCTCGTCAAATGGAAAGACTTACCTGATGCAGAGACCAAATGGGAATGAGAAGAAGACCTTGAAGCCTGGAAGACGAAGATCGAGGACTTCAAGCTGCAGCAGTTGACAGGGACGTCAACTGTTTAAGTGGGGAGAATGTTGTGGGCATGCTTGTCCAGGGTGTGTTACCCATGGCCGCATGTCCAAACCATCCTCACCACTCTCTTTTCTTTCATGTCTTTAAAGCTTTCTAGTATAATTTTCTTGTATCGGGTTTTTGGGGTTGTAGGTGGAATTTGGCCGAGCGGCTTTGGAACTAGGTGTGTATTAGTAAGATATGTAAGCACGCCAAATTTCAAGCCAATCGGAGTTCACACGGGCCCTGTAGGCCACTGAGTGACTCCTCACTACTTAGGACGTCTACACCTGCCACACCAAAAATGCCTTATAATGTACCTTAGGGGGGACCAAGTAGTCATCAAACCTCCCCCCGACCAAGTGTTGTATACTTTCTTGCAATCAAAGCTTTCTTGTATCCAATGTCTACAATGCTTGTTTTAAAGATGTTTTCAACTGTTTTTCTCTCTCACGTTTTCTAAAACCAATTTTCTCGTAAAATGTGAGCGGAGGCTAGACCCACGACCGAGATTGCCCGCAACTTACAGTTTTTCTCGGCTGACTTGCTCGTTTGAGCTAGAGCTAGTGCCACACAATCCTCGAGCTGCTTTGAAAAGGTGCGATTGTGACACTCGGCCTACTATTGGCAAGTGTTTTAGATGTGGCCTAGTGGGCCATTTATCCAACGATTGCCCTCAGCGGCGTGCCGTTGCCTTAGTGGATGAAGAAGGTCATTACGATCCTGATGAAGAGGTTATTGCTGATGATGACACGACCTATGTTGAACCCGATGAAGGGGACCCTGTTAACTGTGTCATCCAACGCGTCCTTCTTGCTCCAAAGGTTGATGTTATTAATCAACGCCACTCCCTTTTTCGCACTCGCTGCACAATCAATGGTAAAATCTGCAATGTTATCATGGATCACTGCCCTTAATTTGAAAACCGATCCTCACCCACAGCCTTACAAGGTTTCGTGGATCCGCAAAGGAGGCGAGGTCCAGGTTCAATCAGTTTGTACGGTCCCGCTCTATATTGGGAACCAATATAAAGACCAAGTTATATGTGACATCTTGGATATGGATGCGTGCCACATCTTGCTAGGCCGACCTTGGCAGTATGATCTCCAAGCTATACATCGGGGCCGTGAAAACACGTATGAATTTAGTTTGATGGGAAGAAAGATCGTTCTTTTACCAACGGTCTTAGATAATAAACAGAGAAAGGATAATCCTTCTCCACCCAAGCAACTTTTCTCCTTAATCCCGGGTAAATCATTCCTACAGAAGGATGAATCCCTTCTCCTTGCCATCGTTGCTAAGGGAGATTCCATTACATCTCCTCCTCCTCCCACTCACCCTGGTATTTCCCAATTACTCCAAGAATTTCATGAAATAACAGAAGAACCTATAGGACTCCCACCTCTGCGCGATATTCAGCATTGTATAGACCTTATGCCCGGTTCATCCTTGCCTCATCTTCCCCACTACAGGATGAGTCCTGCTGAATATCAAATTCTGCACCAACAGATACAAGAACTTTTGAACAAAGGACATATTCGGCCAAGCATCAGTCCTTGTGTCGTTCCTGTTTTGCTTGCGCCAAAGAAGGACGGATCATGGCGCATGTGTGTAGACAGTTGGGCAATCAATAAGATAACCATCAAATACTGTTTCCCGATCCCTCGTCTATCTGATCTGTTAGATCAATTACATGGCGGACGTTGCTTCTCCAAAATAGATCTAAAGAACGGTTACCACCAAATTCGAATCCGGTCTGGAGACGAGTGGAAAACAGCATTCAAGACCAATACGGGCCTTTTTGAATGGCTGGTCATGCCCTTTGGACTATCCAACGCGCCAAGTACATTTATACGCCTTATGCACCAGGTTTTGCAACCTTTTCTTGACACCTTTATTGTTGTATACTTTGATGACATACTTGTTTATAGCAAAACCTGTGATGATCATATCTTGCACCTTTGCATTTTGTTTGAAACATTACATAAAAATAAGCTCTATGTCAACCTAGCTAAGTGCTCCTTCATGACAACCGAGATAGCTTTCTTAGGTTTTTATATAAACCAATTTGGCATATCTGTCGACCCATCTAAAATTTCTGCAATCCAAAATTGGCCTACCCCTACCTCTATTAGAGACATCCAATGCTTCTTAGGTCTTGCGTCATTCTATAGAAAGTTTATAAAACATTTTAGTAAATTGGCAGCACCCCTAACGGATTGTCTAAATAAAGGAAAATTTTTTTGGGATACACCTCAAGCCTCTAGTTTTGATGCCCTAAAGGACAAACTCAGTAACACCTGTTCTAGGTCTTCTTGACTTTTCTCGACCATTTGAGGTGGCCGTGGATGCTTCGAGGATAGGTATATGTGCGGTTCTTTCCCAAAATGGTCACCCATTAGAATATTTTAGTGAAAAACTCACACCGCCTAGCAAAAATGGTGCACCTACGAACAAGAACTCTATGCCTTAATAAGAGCCCTTGAACAATGGGAGCACTACCTAATCGGCCGTGAATTCATTCTCTTCACCGACCACTTTTCCCTTAAGTACATTCAAACTTAAAAAACCATTAATAGGATAACTCTATTATCCGGCCAAGTGATTGCTTTTGACAACCTCCCTACAGCATATGAGCATGACAGTGACTTGCACACCATGTGGCAACAATGCAACCAACATGTCAATTGTAATGACTTTCACCTCGTTGATGGTTACTTGTTTAAAGGAGACCGACTGTGCATTCCCCATACATCTTTACGGGAATCCTCGATTCGAGAGCTGCACAGTGGTGGATTGGCGGGCCATCTGGGACGTGATAAAACGTTTGACATAGTGGCTGCCCGGTTCTATTGGCCTCAACTAAGGAAAGATGTGTATAACTTTGTTATTAAATGTTTTATTTGCCAAACTTCTAAAGGGCAAGCACAGAATACGGGGCTATACTCTCCATTTCCCATCCCCAAATTTATTTGGGAGGATTTGTCGATGGACTTTGTTCTAGGATTGCCAAAGGCACAACGAGGTTATGATTCAGTTTTAGTCGTGGTCGACCGTTTTAGCAAAATGTCTCATTTTTTACCTTGCAAAAAGACTTCCGATGCCATCTATGTTGCCAATCTTTTTTTCCGAGAGATTGTGCGACTCCATGGTATACCAAAGACCATTGTCTCTGACAGAGATGTGAAATTCTTGAGTTATTTTTGGAAAACCTTGTGGAAGAAATTTGATACCGGGTTGAAGTACAGCACTACCAGCCATCCTCAAATAGATGGCCAAACTGAAGTTACTAACCGCACACTAGGGAATCTTATATGCTGTCTTTGTGGAACAAAACTGAAGCAATGGGACCTCACACTTGCTCAAGCCGAATTCGCCTATAACCACATGGGAGATCGTTCCACAGGGAAGTCCCCCTTTGAAGTTGTATACACTAAACTCCCTAGACTTACTGTAGACCTCGCTAATATTCCTTATAATGTTGACTTTAATTAGGAGGCTGAACACATGGCTGAAAGGATAGTAGAGCTGCATAAAGAGGTCACCGACAACTTGATAAATGCTATGGCAAGCTACAAGGAAAATGCAGATAGCCATTGCCGAGAAAAACACTTCAAAGTCGGAGATTTGGTGATGGTTTACCTACGGAAGTCCAGATTTCCTACCGGAACATATCATAAACTTCATAATAAGAAGATTGGACCATTTGAAATCTTACACAAATATGGCGATAATGCATACAAGGTCAATCTGCCAACTGATCTGTGCATAAATCCCATATTCAACGTTTCCGACATCTATGAGTATCAAGCGGCAGACACCTTCCATTTAGCTACATAAACTCGTGGTCGAGTTTCTTTTAAGGAGGAGGGAATATGATGTAGGTTTTTAGTATTGGTTAGCTGTTAGTCTGTTAGTTTCATGTTTAGCCTTTGGATAGATAGTTAGTTAGGTTGGTCTTCTATAAAAACCAACTCTTTTGTATTTTAAAGGATTCATTCTGACATTGAATAAAAGTTTCTCTGCTGTCTTTACATCAGTAAAGGTGGTTGATTGGCATGTTGCAAGATTAAACAAAATTTACTTGATCATGTCTCAGTTGAAATTTTCATTTCAGTTTAACTTTTTGGGTTGCAAAATATTGTAAACTTGTAATGGATTTCTTAATGCAAAGTGGTAGTAGTAGTTTGATACCGTCTGTGGCAATGTTTTTCCTGTGTAAACAATTCAGGATTATCCATCCATATAGGATGGAGAACTCCAGCCAAATTTTTTGTTGCTGGAGTTTGAAGGCCACCCTCTTACATGAATTTTTAATCCATCATGTGTTGATTGAATGGCCTTTTACTTTATCATCAGTCATCTTAGAATAATAAATTTCCCAGTTAATTACCTTTTACTCCATTTCCTTGAAATTCTTATATTTGTTTTTTTTTCTAACAAGAAACAACTTTTCATTGATAGATGAAAAGATACAAAGAAACAACTTATATTTGTATAATTGATGCTAATACTTCTTAATTATTTAATGGAATTATATTACATTAGGGCTCATTAGATCACATGCTATAGTGATTTTGTGAGCCTTAATTTTTGTTTCAGATTCTATCAGACTTATCTCTTAAGACTTGATAATCAAATTTCCAAAACTAGGTGACTGGAATATGGAATAATGTCAGAGCTCTCTTGGTCACTGTAAAGAATAAGAAGAGACCATATATTGGTCTGGAGTATTGTGGTTTTCTAACATTCGATCTTCATTTATATGCAGTCACAAAGGCCTACATGAAGATTGAGGGTGTAAAGGAGTTTGGTTTTCATGAAATGGCCCTAGCTACAAACAATTTTCATGATTCCATGGTAGTTGGTCAAGGCGGTTATGGAAAGGTTTACAAAGGAATTCTAGCAGATAACACAACTATCGCTATCAAACGTGCACTGGAGGGCTCCCTACAGGGTGAAAAAGAGTTCTTAACTGAAATACAATTGTTGTCAAGGTTACACCACCGAAATCTTGTGGCGTTGATTGGATATTGTGATGAAGAAGGGGAGCAGGTAATTTGTGGAATGATTTACTTATTTATCATTGTAAATTAAAACAAAAATATTCTCCAAAGACTGCTAATTATCACTAGCCCCAAAAGCTTAAGTTTTTAGGTAACGGTATATTTAATCTTTTATTCATATTCCTAAAGGGGGAAGTTTCTGTTGGTCTAATTACTATGGGACAGAACTTATAAGTTATCTGCTCCCACAACATTACCTTTTTGTCAACTTGACTTTGAAGTTTAGCCTTGAACAGACTTGGTTTTGTTTGCAGATGTTGGTTTATGAGTTTATGTCAAATGGCACGCTGAGGGATCACCTTTCTGGTACACTTCAGCCAATGTTCCTATTAATTAATTCTCAAAGATTCTGTTTCAATTATGCAAATTGTTGACAGCTTTAAAATGCTGGATGGTTTTTATTCTTTCATTTATTTGTCAACTGAAGATTACACATTTTTTGATTGGTGAGTTTTTGTTTGATGTCACTTTTTCAAGCGTTGCTTATGATGCATCCATGTGTTACTACAGTAAATTCTACCGAACCTTTAAGTTTTGCCACAAGATTAAAAGCTGCCCTGGGTGCTGCTAAGGGAATCCTATACCTACATACGGAAGCTGATCCTCCAATATTCCACCGGGATATCAAGTCCAGCAACATATTATTAGACTCCAAATTTATGGCAAAGGTTGCTGATTTTGGACTCTCACGACTTGCACCTCTACCTGATACCGAAGGTGATGTGCCTGCTCATGTATCGACAGTTGTAAAAGGGACACCGGTAAGATTGTTGAAATTTTGTGGAAATGCAATGTATGAACTTAATTGTTGCTGCTAATATCATCAAAAGTTTTATTAGATTTTATAAGGAAGATATCCTTTGTTATAATTATTAACTAGAGGTGCCTATGTTGGGAATATAGAGGTTTTACAGGATGTGAGGTATCTCCTCACTATTTGATTGCTTTCAATAAACGAAAAAGCCCTCAGGCAATACAGTAGTTAACCCACCAATTCGACAGGGAAGAACCCTTTCCAACTTACGAGAACCTCTTGCTCCCCAGTGGTAGTATTAGTTTGGACTGATCGCTCTAGATGCTGGGGTATCTCCGATTGCTTTCTTCAGCCGAGACACATGAAAGACAGGGTGTATCAGATCCCCTGTGGATAGTTCTAGACGATAAGCTACCTTGCCTACTCGTTGCAGAATCTTATAGGGCCTAAAGAATTTCGGTTTCAGCTTCTCATTTCGACGGCTTGTCACTGACTTCTGTCGGTATGGTCTATCCTTGAGGAACACCTTATCCCCGACAGCGTACTCCACATCCCCTCGATGTTTATCCGCCTACTTCTTCATTCGATCTTGAGCCATTTTCAGATGAGCCTTGAGCTTCTCGAGCACCAAGTCCCTTTCACTAAGTTGCTGATCAAGGGTGGCATTCGTGGTCTGCTGACTCCTGTACAAGACCAAGGGTGGGGGGTCTTCCATAAACCGCCTGAAAAGGTGTTGTGCCCAGAGAGCTATGGAATGTAGTGTTGTACCAGTGCTCTGCCCAAGCTAACCATCGACCCCACTGCTTCGGTTTCTCACTATAGAAACATCTCAGATAGGTTTCCAAACAATGAATCACAATCTCGGTTTGTCCATCCGTCTGTGGATGATAAGCCGTACTCCTTTTCAATGTGGTACCCTATAGACGGAAAAGCTCAGACCACTTAATAGCAAGGACCACTGCCATTAGCTCCCGTTCGTATACTGATTTAGCCTGATTCTGCAGTGATAGTGTGTGGCTAAAATAGGCAATTGGTCGCTGGTGTTGGGTGAGGACTGCCCCTAATCTTGTTCCAGACGCATCCGTTTCAATGACAAAAGGTATGCTGAAGAAGAGCCAATACTGGTAAGGTTACCATAGCGGTCTTTAACTTCTCAAAGGCTTCCGTCGCTACATGACCACTGGAAGCTATCCTTCTTAAGGAGTTTTGTCAAAGGAGCGACAATGGTACCATAATTGGCTACAAACTTTCGGTAGTTACAAGTCAACCCCAAAAATCCTCGAAGTTCTTTCACATTGTTTGGTATCGACCATTGCGGCATTGCCGCTACCTTAGAAAGGTGTTAAATTATAGTTTATTTTATTTTAAAGGTTTCCTGTTTTATTTAGGTTAGGGTTTTCTTGTTCTAATAGGTAAGTATTTCCTTATCCTAATAGGCAAGAATTTCTTTTTAGTTTCTTTTTGTGATTGCTATTTATAAAGTCTTGTATCAATCATTTGTAGCAATCAAGTGAGAATTATTTTTCCCTTGTCAAATTAACATGGTATCAGAGCCGTGAGGTTTTTTTGTTGATTGGCCTTCATCTCGACTATTTTCTTGTTCGCGGGTTTCTTTCCTGTTTGTGGGTTTCTTCCATCATTCAGTCGTCGTTGCCGTTGCTGTTCATACACTGTTGTCACCACCGTTCGAAGTCTGCATCGCTGTAGCTGTTCGATCACCTGTTTTTCGCCAAGGTCTTGTTCGCCGCCAGTTGTTCAGTCATCGGAGTCGTCGTCAGAAGCAGCCGTCGTCGGGTTCTGGATGTGCCGTTCGTGGTCATCGGATTTTCTGTGTTCGTGGGTGCTAGGTATTTCTCTCTCAAAGAGTGGCGGCTAGGGTTTCAAAAGAGAACTAAATATTACTTGGTTAGGTTCACCTTTTTTGGTTTGGTTCGGTTTTGCTCGATCCGGTTCGTATTGGTTTAGTTTCAGCCCGGTTTGATCTAATTTTGATTCGGTTCAGCCTTTTCTGGTCTGATTCTACTTGGTTTGGCCCGATTTTGCTTAGTTTGGTCTAGTTTTGCTTGTTTTTCCTAAAATCAAAGTCTAACAGGGAACTATTATGGAAGAAAATTATAAATCTTCCACGGGAGACCTACAATACATCCACCCTAGTTATAGGTTGGATGGAAAAAATTATTTAAAATGGTCTCAACTTGTTCAAACGTTCTTAAAAGGAAAAAGGAAAATTGAATCACATTACTGGGAAATGACCCAAACCAGAAGATCCAAAGTTCGATGTGTGGGATGAAGAAGATTCAATGATCATGTCTTGGTTATGAAATTCGATGACTCCGATTGTTAGTGATACATGTATGTTTCTTAAGACTGCAAAGGACATATGGGAAACAATGAAACAAACTTATTCCAAAGTAAAAGACGATGCACAAATATTTGATATCAAAACTCGTATCTTTGGAACAGAACAAAGTAATTGAACAGTGATAGAATATTCTACAATTCTTCAAAGCTTATGGCAAGAACTGGATCACTATCAATGTATTGACATGAAATATACTGAGGATGCTGCTACTCTAAAAAAATTTGTCGAAAAAGACCAAATTTATACTTTTTTTGCAGGTCTCAATGTAGAATTTGATGCTGTCCGAATACAAATTTTGGTCAAAGATCCCTCATCCCTAAATGAGGTTATTGGCATAATTAGAAGTGAAGAATCTCGTCATAGTATTATGCTAGAACCACAAACAGAAGGATCGGTCATGAAAATAGGAGGTACTAAAATGACTGAGGTAGAAAATAGTACACATACATGAGCTAACAATTGGGATGGTGGAAAATTAGGAAATAGAGACCGTGTAGTATGCACTTATTGCAAGAAACCTGGGAACACCAAGGATAAATGTTGGAAGCTACATGGAAAACCTGCAAACTATTAGAATTCAAATTCCAAGAATTGGTCGAATAAAGATAGTGCAAATAAAGGACATAGTCAAGCTCACATTTCATCAAGTCAGAAAGACGCTGTGACAGAAGAGAGTTTTGAAAAAACCAGAACTAAACACAGATAAGATTTGAAAAGCTAAGAAGTTTTTTGGAAACCTTAAAAAAAATCCTAATCAAGGTACATGTTCGGTAGCCTTTTCAGGTACAACTTCACACTCTAAACTCTCTACTTGGATTATTGACTCTGGTGCAACTGATCATATGACAAAGAGTAGCTGTCATTTTATCTCCTATAGTCCTTGTCCGAGCAATAAAAAAATATCTACCATAGATGGTACTCTATTAATCGTAGCTGGTCAAGGAGACGTCCAAATAAATTCAAACATTATCTTAAAAAATGTGCTCCATATACCCCGTTTAACTGTTGATTTAATATCAATAAGAAATTTGATCAAAGATTTGGGATGTAGAGTAACTCTTTTCTCTTCTTGTATTTTTCAGGACCAAGACAATGGGAAGACGATTGGACTTGCTAAAGAAAAATATGGACTTTATTATCTTGATGAACCTATTGGTCTAGATAGTGTTGGGAAAGATGTTCAAATCTTAGTTTCCTCACAAACTCATCCTTCTTTAAATAATTTTTGGTTGTATCATTATAGGTTAGGACATCCCTCATTTAGATCTCTTAAGATTTTATTTCCAGATCTGTTCCAGAATTTTAATTTTGATTCAATTCAGTGTGACATTTGTGAATTTGCTAAACACAAGCGTGTTCCATTTCCTAGCAATAATAAACGAATTTCAGTTCCTTTCTCTCTTACTCGTAGTGATGTTTGGGGCCCCTCCAACGTGCCAAATACTTCCAAATTTCGTTGGTTTATTGTATTCATTGATGACTGTACTAGGGTTTCATGGGTTTATCTTTTAAAACAAAAATCTGATGTTGGTTCTACCATTCAAACATTCTTCTATATGATCAAAAATCAATTTGGAATCCAATCCAAACGATTTCGTTCTGACAAGGCTCGAGATTACTTCAACCAAAC
The DNA here is from genome assembly GCF_001995035.1 of Momordica charantia. The sequence goes on from NW_019104784.1 coordinate 104,899, forward strand.
CTTAACATCATTCTTTCAAAAACATGGAGTTATTCATGAGTCGTCTTGTGTGGAAACTCCTCAACAAAATGGGGTGGCCGAAAGAAGGATGTGACCTGTGCCCTTCTTTTTCAAAGAAACGTTCCTAAATTCTTCTGGGGGGAAGCTGTAGTAACAACCACTTACTTAATCAATCGGTTACCATCTGTTACTCTAGATCAAAAAACTCCCATGAATATCCTATCACAATTTTACCCTGACTTCCGCACAACAAATAACTTGATTCCTAGAGTATTTGGTTGTGTAGTTTTTGTTCACGTTCATAGTCGTCAACGAGGTAAACTTGATCCATGAGCACTCAAATGTATTTTCGTTGGATACTCGAACACTCAAAAGGGATATAAATGCTACCATCTTTCTTCTAAAAGGTATTTCATCTCTGCCGATGTTACATTTTATGAAGATAGCTTTTTTACTTCACCTTATCTTCAGGGGGAGGAAATATTGTTGGAAGATGAGAATTTACCTATTCCTAATCTCATTTTTCCTTCAAACTCTTTACCATCACCTCCAAACCCTACTGGAATTGACCCCAACCAACCTTCTTCATTTGTAGACAGATCATCAGAGTCATCTAACCCTCCTACTACTATGCCATTACAGGTTTATTCAAGAAGGAATACTGAAAAAGATAAGCAAGTCCAAGAGTTTGAACATATCTCTGGAACTGAAATTGACGAGGAAAATGTCAATAATAAGTTGACATTATAGTATCCACTAATGATGAATCAGATATGGATTTGCCTATTGCTTTGAGGAAGGGAAAACGAACTTGTACTCAATATCCATTATCTCACTTTGTATCCTATGACAAACTCTCAAGTCAGTATAGAAGTTTTATGGTAAATCTTACTCAGGTAAATATTCCAAAAACATATATGGAGGCAATACAACATGAAGAATGGAGACAAGCAATGAATCTTGAAATGCAGGCCTCAGAGAAAAATAGAACATGGGAGTTGGTTACTATGCCTAAAGATAAGAAAGCAGTAGGTTGTCGATGGGTATATATTGTGAAGTATAAAGTAGATGGAACACTTGAGAGGTATAAAGCACGTGTAGTGATATAGCCGTTAAAGGGGTTATTTGGTTAAAGACTGTTAGTTCTTATTGTTAGGTAGTTAGACACCAACGGATTAGTTTCTTTTATCTAGTGTACTAAGACTCCTACCTATAAATAGGAGTTCTTCTGTTCTTTAGAGGTAGACTTCAAGTTTAATAAAATTCCCTTTCAATTGGTTTACACCAATAGTAAAAAAGAAGACCTGTCTTTTTTCCTTAGTGTTGGACGAGATAGGACCTAATAGAGGAAAGAGCACGACCGTTTTGCCCATCCAAGAAAACTCATATGTATTCTCGCATCTCTTATGGATTGCTTGGATGTCATATTGCCATGGTCGGCTAAGAAGGATGTGACAAACGTCCATATCAATAACGTCACAGATGATTTGGTCCTTGTTGTTGTTTCCGATGGACAAAGGTATGGTGCAGATGCTAGTAACAGGGGCTTCTCCCCCTTTCTTGATCCAACTTATTTTGTATGGGTTAGGGTAGGGAGAAGTCTTAAGATTTAAGGCTGTTACTAATTTAGTAGACACCACATTTTCGGTACTCCCACTATCAATGATAACATTATAAACCTTGCCATTGACAGTGCAGCGTGTCCGAAACAAGGCATGGCGTTGGGGAAAACATTCAGTCTTGGGAGTGAGCAAAATTCTCTCAAGAATGCAAGAGAGTTGTTCCCCTTCATCTGGACCAAGAAGTAATCTATTTTCGTCGATGTCTTCGTCCAATTCTAGCACAATATCATTGTCATCCTCCATAAGATGGATAGCCTTTCTTTGCGGGCATTCATTAGATAGATGGCCCACTTGGCCACACCTAAAGCATTTTCCCATCGTTGGTCGGGCATAGGTATTGTAGAGTTTCTTGGTAGGGTCCCCCCCTTTTGTTTCGTCAGTACTCTTACCTTTAGAACTAGAGGCTGCGCCTTGACTTGGACTCTTGTCTGTAGGTGTTGTTCCTTTCTTGAAACCACCAGTACCAGCATTAGTAGGACGTCTTTGGTACTGATATTTAAAGCGATTGCCTAGTTGCTCTTCTATTGTGATGGTTGTGGCAATAGCTTCATCCATGAATCCAATAGGTTGAACTTGAATTCGTTCCTTAATGTCTGTCTGAAGGCCGCCCACAAATCTAGCAACTTGATACTGGTCATTTTCTCCTAAGTTTGTCCTTGCTCCCAATCTGTGGAACTCCTCGGTGTAGTCTGCAATGGTGCGGCTCCCTTGTCTACAATTTTGGTATTGGTTGTAAAGAACATGCTCATAGTTAATAGGGAGAAAACGAGCATGCATTAGTTTCCTCATTTTTTCCCAAGTGCGGATGGACAGCTTACCAAACCTTTGACGATTTGTTTCTAATTGCTCCCACCAAACGGAAGCCCCACCTTTGAGTTTTAAAGCCACAAGATCCACCTTCTTATGGGCAGGCGTATTCATATATCCAAAGAAGCTCTCTACATTCTTGACCCATTCAAGAAACCCTTCTATTTCAAGCTTGCCATCAAAAGTTGGGAGATCCACTTCCATTTTATATTCGTTAGGTTCATGATACCTTGGATTAAGTCGTCGGTTGCCCCTGCGATTCATGTCCCGTTCTAGAGTCATCATCTTCATTAGATGACTCCATGTGAACAGCCCGTCGCCGGTTGATCATATTTCAGCGCTGATGGTTGCCAAACCTACCAGGTTCTTGATAATGAAACGGGGCTGGGAAAGGATCTTGGAACATACCAATGTTATTTCGCGGAAGATCAAGCGCTGGATCATTTTGTTGCTGATTGCGCTGAGGGAAAGGGAGGGGTTCTTGATGTATTCTTGGAGCTGGTTGCCTTTCTTATGCACCAATCTTTATTCCTTTTCCATGGCCCTCTCTTGCAGAATCACTTCTTGGACAATCTTGGTTAAGTTGAAGTGAATCTAGCTTGTCCACTATTGTAAACAAAATCTGACGAATCTCAACCACATTCCTTTGGAGGCTTTCAACTGCCCCCTCAACCATCACCAAACGGGTGGTCGTGGTTTGTGGAGAGAGGACGGCGGTGTCTTCCGTCTCTTTCCTGATTGTAGAAGAATCCCCAACCGCTGGAATTATCTTCTTACCGGCCATTTCCTAAACGAGCCCAAGAATCTTGATGCTCTGATACCAATTTGGTGTAAACCAATTGAAAGGGAATTTTATTAAACTTGAAGTCTACCTCTAAAGAACAGAAGAACTCCTATTTATAGGTAAGAGTCTTAGTACACTAGAATAAAGAAACTAATCCGTTGGAGTCTAACTACCTAACCTGACTAACAATAAGAACTAACAGTTTTTAACCAAATAACCCCTTTAACGGCTACATCAGTTAGTGGCTAAAGGATACACTCAAATATATGAAGTTGATTATCTTGAAACATTTGCAACTGTTGCCAAGATGAACACAGTACGAATACTTTTATCTCTTGCTGTCAATCATGGATGAGACATGTTACAATATGACGTTGAGGACATGGTGTGTTTTGAGCAAGCAAGAAATAAAGTTTGTAAATTGAGAAAAACGTTGTATGGATTAAAACAATCTCTCAAGGCATGGTTTGGTAGATTTTCTCCGGTTATGAGAAAGATGGGCTATAATCAAAGCCATGGGTCGGATCGCAAAAGAGAGAAGGCAAAAGGAACCCTAATACCCACGTGAATGTTACTGAAGAAGATTGTGGAAAAAGAGCAAGTGGGCTGAGATTGAGTGGGCTAAAATTTAATTGTGTTACGGCCCATTCTCTTGCTGGAGCAGACTTTGAAATTATGAGATTGAGTGGGTTTTGGGCCGGGCTATCCTCTAGGCCTAACCCGAAAGCTAGCCCGAGTGGGCATCTTCTTACCACAGGCAGAACGTAGCCCTAGTCACCGCTGCCCTCAACCTCTGCTTCTTCGGCTGTGCACGTCACCGCTCACCCTCATTTGTCGCACACCGACACCATGGTATGGCTGTCGTTCGACCACCATCCGCCATCGGCTGCTTCGATGGGCATCCACGCTGCCTACACTACCTCGATCTGCCATTGCCGACAGCCAGCGCCATCCCACCGCTCACGTCTTTACCGTCATCAATCACACACCACCGGCCACCGACCTCCCACAGATGTTCCACTATAGCAGTCGATCCGACTGGGGTTTCTCTTATTGCTGTTGAAGGCTAGGTTTTAATTTCTTTTGGTTATGTCTTGAATAAAAGGAAAAAAAATTAGTTTAACCATACCTCGAGGACATGGTGTGTTTTGAGGGCGGGGTAATGATAGGTTTGCTATTATGATAGGTTAGGGATATTGTTAGGGTATTAAGGGTATATTGGTAATTGGGTTTGGAAGCTTTAGTTATAAATAGAGGGAGAGGGAAATGGTGAAGGTATCCAATTAGTGAGAATGGTTTTGGCTTGAGTGATATCTCAAGAGGGGAGGGTCCAAGTATGTCGAATTACTTGGTAGTTATTGCAGTTCGTTTATCTTTTATCTTTCAATATATTTCGGGTTCTATCGTGGGATAATTGAAATGAGATGTTGAGATGCAAATGAAAATATCAAACTTTTGCTCATTATACTAAGGCACCTGATATTGAGAAAGAGAATCTTCTGAACTAAAATTATTTTCTGTTGTTTATTCTCTACATTTCTGTTCCAGTAAAATAATTGGTTAAACTTCCTAGATTGAGTTTAGTTAAAGGTTACTTATGTGCACTTAATTTCATGCTTCCATTTTGCAGGGTTATCTTGATCCAGAGTACTTCTTGACTCATAAATTGACAGATAAGAGTGATGTTTATAGTCTTGGTGTTGTGTTAATGGAGCTTTTGACTGGGAGGCACCCAATCTCACATGGCAAGAACATCGTCAGAGAGGTATCAGAATGACATCCGTTATGGACTGGAAACCTAAACCTTTGAGACAAATTTATCTCCAAGTGCATAATCATGAATGCGATATGAGTAGTAAAGGATATGATATCATGTTTTCCATATTTGTTTATTTTGTGTTTTCTTTTCTTGGGGATGTTCAAGGGATTATAGTATCTCTTCTAATATTTGAATTGTCTTTAACAGGTTAAGGTTGGATATCAGTCCGGAAAGATTTTCTCAATAATTGATGGACGATTGGGCTCATATCCCGTTGAATGCGTGGAAAGGTTTGTGACATTGGCTCTTAAGTGTTGCCAAGACGACCCCGATGCACGCCCTTCAATGGCAGAAGTTGTTCGAACACTTGAAAGTATCTGGCTTATGCTGCCAGAGTCTGATGCGAAAATTGGGGAGCCTTTGATCGCCGATGTGATAAAAGTGACTAGTCCTCCGTCTTCATCATCCAACATGAACAATTTTTACATATCAGAAGTCTCTGGCAGCAACCTTGTAAGTGGAGTAATTCCCACCATCACACCCAGGTAGAAAACTTGGAAATCCTACTATTTTAACATTGTCTGTATGTCGCCTACATCATTCTTGTACAGTCTCTATTTACACCCAATAACAAGCTCAATCTCAGTTTGTATATAGTTTTGCAGACATGATCGTTGTATTTCTCAACAGTCGGCCGAGTACGTCTAGTCTAGATAGGCCCTTTTTTTCTTTTTTAGAGGAAAACAGTGTGGGGTTGGGGTTAAGTCATATGTATAATACCTTAATTAATTTAGCTATTCAGTTTGTTTTAGGAGATTGTTTTTTCTTATTTTTTATTAGTCAAAAGTTTTGAAAATCTTAAAGTAGTTCCTGGTCACCAACAAACACATTTGGTAAATTAAAATAAAATAAAAAACTCTAAAGCTGATTTTATTTATAAAAAGAAAAAAGTATGAAACGGCTTTTAAAAGGAGAAACTCAAATCAAATATAGAAAAAAAAATGTTAAATTTTTTAAGTTTTCAAATTATGTTAATTTTAGAATAAAATAAAATTCCAAATAAATATACAATAATAAAAATTGAATAAAAATAGCCCAAAAAAAGATTTACCCTGAACTTGGTAAGATCAACTTTTACCCTGAACTTTAAATTTTATCAAATTGTATATTAAATTTGGACAAGTGTTTCAATATTTACTTGAACTTTAAAAACTGTTAGAAGTTTTTACTCTGATAATTTTTCATTAGAAAATTTATTGAAAATTATCGATCAAATTATTTTTATATGTATCAACTTAATTACAAAACATATAATTGTTATGAAATTGATAGAATTCAAATAACAATGATACTAGAGTTGATTTTTTTTTTTGAAATTTGTAAGTTTCAACAGAAATGACCTCTTTTGTATATAATCAGACTTTGAGAAAAACGTGATTTTTATTAAATTTATGAGTTTTTTTTTCTGGATTTTATTATTATTATTTTTTACGTTGTTCTTGTTTAAATTAATAGTTGAATTAGCAAAAATATTGAGTAGATGATAAAAATTGCTACACTTATCTAAATAGGTTCAATTTGTTGAAATTTGATACAATTTAACTGGTTGATGAAAAAAAAAGTATTTTTTCTAGATTTATTTGTTATGAATATTAAAATTAAGTGATATTGAAAATTATCACTGTGTATGATATTCGTTTGTTTAGTATAAATACTAAAAATTATCACAAAACAAATCTAAAAATTATGACTTCTATACATAATTTGATATTAGTTGGTTCAAAATAAAATATGATTGAATAATCTATATAAATATATAAAAAATGATATAATTTAAAATATTTAGTCAAGATCTTTTAATAAAATTAAATTTCATTTGATATAAATAGTATTTTTTAGCGGGTTGATATAAATGATTGGAGGAAGAAACTAAAACTAAAACAAAAACTATAACACTTATATATTTATAGTTATTTTGTATATTTATCATAAAAGAATTTGAAGTCCTTAAAGTAAATATGTTTTGCAATATCTTTGAGATTAAAAAACTTTTTCTTGGCTCTCCAGGACTCTCTTGCCGTCCAAAATCGTTATCTCTCTTGGTTTTTCATCCCCTCTGGCATGCAAGATAAAATTCTATTTTATATAAATTTATGCATTAATGGCTTGGCGTTTATTAAGAAGCATCAAGTCTTTGGCTATGTGATAATCTGGCAAAGCATTGTGGCACTATATATTAGCACCAAGTATTGTAGGTGAGTCGATCTGCAGGCGTAAAGGCGTTGATGAGCTACACGACCAAGGTGTTGTCAATAAATAAGACAATAATTAAGAAGATTTTAAGGAACCAAAATTGCAGATAAAAAATAACATTTTAAAAGTATTTGGTCTAAAATAAATAAAGACGAAAGTACATAGACAAAAAGAATATTTTAACCTTAAAATTCAAAGTCCATATTAAATGATTTTAATTAGATAAATTACTTTTTTTAACAAATGAAAATGTATTATAAATAATATAAAAAAAGTAAAAAAGTACAACGTGCATTGAACGTTTCTACTAAAAGATCAAATATTTGTAAATGATAATTTAAAGAAAACATTAAATTTAATATTCACAAGCGAATCAGTTAAAGAAAAAAAAAAGCCCTAAAGTTTCCTCTTTCCACGTCTTCCTGTATCCACATCCACAAGCTTCAGTGATGAAGTCGGCAATGAAACAGACACACCAACGGATTCTGGTATATCAAGATTAACTCCCAGGGAGGGGCCACCTATTGCACGCTTGATGTCAACCTCCTTGAGTTGCTGAATTTCAAGCCGTACTTTGTCAATCTAAATACACCACAACGATAGGGGAAACACAATAAATAGGAAGAAATATCTGTAGCCAATCATCAAAACAACAGAGCAACATGAATGTCTTACTAATTCGATGTGATGAATGGATGAATGCGCATCGGCCAGTCTCTTTTGCAGATCATCTGCCTTTTTACTTTGATATTCCGCATTCTCCATCTCATTTCCTTTTTCACCCAATTCTTGGTATAAAGCTATACATAATACATATGATACATATATAATAAATCACTTTATTTCAATATGGAGGTAAAAAGGAGGTTATGAAACAGTTGCTACCAGCATGTGTTATTCATTCTCGCTATCAAAATATTATTGCACTATGATGTTATAGTAATTAGGAAGGATGTATATCATATACATACTTGTTAAAACTGAAAGTACCCATATCTGAGTAGGGATGTCATAGAGTTTCTTTGCCAATGTTAAAGATGATCTCAATATCTCTCTGGCCTGCACAGTGTCATGTAGAGCAAGTGCCAAACTCCCAAGGATTGTCAAATATTGTGCAACAAGTTGAAGATTCCCCAAATGATTATGGGTCAATTGCAATCCTTTCGCCAATCGATTTCTGTGGAACAGGAGCGGAAAAAAAAAACACCGTTGGCTGACTGAGAACATGCTTCTCTCCCAACATCAATGACATAACAAATAGGTAAATATGAGGTCTCAATCAATACCAATGGATTGATTCCTGTGAATCCAGTGAAAATTATCAATTGTGGAAATACTGGACGTGAGGCTGGTTTAAATTTTTAAGATAGTGACGGATAGTTATAGTTGGCCTATTATGAGCCATAGAAAAATATTATGACTTCTTTTGATCTGGTGCCATAGCCATTGTCGATAGAAACTAAGCTCTTATGGTTTAAATGGATTAGAGATATTCTAAATGGTTGGAATTTACAATATTTTGGCCTCCTTCATGACTGAAAAAGCCTTCCTCATTACTTTTGACTTGAGATTACTACTTTGAAAGTCATTGGGGTCAATAATGATATTTGGAATTCCAAAAGAATTTTCTTTATTGCAAGGTATCTGCATGATCTCCCTTTCTGGAATTAGTTGACCGTCCTTCGGAGCATTTGCAACATCCAACCTAAACTCATTAAACCCCTCATTAATTCCTACTTCTCCAACCTCAATTGAAGTATGCGAATCTTGGGAAACTTCCTCTTCAAAAGAATTGTATAAAAGTGTAGTTTGAGACTTTTCAACTTCAAAGCTTGACTCTTCATCTTCAATCACCATTTTGATGCGATTGACATCCAAGGTATTGGAAAAATTCCTAAGATTGAGAATGGTGTTTTCTTCCTTGGGAGTTTCCAAATTGCAACAATCTTTTACTCTTACAAAAACACTTCCCAAACGAGGGTCTTTTATTTCAATTTTAGCAGGGAGAAAACCAAATAAATTCTTCTTCACCTCTATACGGATCGATTCACAATTCAGCATATTCAAAGTCTGAGAGGAACAACTAACCAAGCCACCAAAATGACTTCCAAGAGCTTCTAAGCAACTACGATTCCAGTAACTTAAAGGTAAGTTCAAAATATCAATCCAACCACCATAGCCCATCACAAACTCAGCTTTCACATGAAAGATACCAATTTTTCCATTTTCCTTTTAACTCCCAGATTTTTTAGGACCCTCCCATCCTCCATTTTTAATAGGGCCTTATCTGCCATAAAAGGATCAACAAAACAATCAACTTCAAAGTGGTTTTTCAAAGCAGTAGCTATCTCCTTCCAATTATCATGAGCGACCACATCCCTTTCTTTTTTAACCCGAAAGCTCTTATCATCATCTTTTTGGATTGAGGGAGCAAAAACACCTACCAATTCAGGCGACTTTTGAGAACTCTCCAAGGCTATAGAAAAATCAGCCTTATTTAGTGAAAGAGAGATAGAATCCTTAATCATTTCCCAGAAGACTAGCCACCCACTTTTCTTTTGTCCAACAGGGACCACTATTCTTCCTCTCCTGCCTGATTTACGGATCAAAATGCCATCAAAGCTACAACCTTGCTTGTTAAAACTCTTCACAAGTTGCAAATTCCGAACTCTCCTTTGACTTGTCTAAAAAAATTAGCTCTCACCGGACATTGCATCAAATCCACAATAGCCTCTTCAAGCCAAATAAGCTGCTTCTAGTGGAATGAAATATAAAACTGTCGATTATCAAAAAACTCTTCCAACTTGAAAAAATCGTTCGACAAAGAATGGATGAAGAAAGACTTGTTTGCAACTTGACAACTCCTTGAATCCATGGTGAAGAAGAACTTACTGCAAACTAAAACTCAAAGATTTCACCGCGAAAGCAAACCAATGAAGAAAACGTCTAGACTGAAACGACCCAACAAGCTTGCTTCATCTGTCGTAGGAGAGGGGGAAGTGAGAGGAGAGAGGAGAAAGCATACTTACCCTCATTATTTGTTTTTTTTTTCTTTTAGTAAGAATTAGAAATCGATAGTCTATATAAAGTACTCATTATGCATATTTGAATATATCATAATATTTAAATATTCTTTCTTGATGACCAATGATCAATGCTATAGGCTATGGCGGACGGGTTGCCCAAAAAGGGTTAATATCCTTTCTTGGATTCTTATTAATGGAGAAGTCAACACAGCAGAAGTTCTTCAAAAAAAAGTCACCACATATGCATTTGCAACCATCCATTTGTGTGCTGTGTGTCACGGTCGTACATTTTTCAACCACGCGGCACCATGATCTAAGCTCGACCATGGCCAGCCTTACGAGGAACTCTAGCCCCAATCTACTTTTCGCGCCCTTTGTGGCTTCGTCGGACCTTAGACGAGGTTCTTTCTTCCTCGACTCAGCTTCATTTTGCTTTTCCAACCATCTTGGCTCTCGACCACTCGACCGTCCCGCTCCTACTATGAGCCAGGACCTTATCGGGATGAGTTCTGACCTATAACGGGGTCAGAACGAGCTTAAAAAGCCAACCGGGTACAACCGGGAGATTCCTGCCGCTTAACTATGTCAAAACTAGCTTATCAGACCCATCAGACGCCTCTAGGACCATTCCTGCTGAGAAACTAGTCAATAACGGACTAAACGGCCTTACCGGGTACTGCCGGGATGATTCCTACCGAGATCCGGACAAGGAATGACTAAACTTGGCAACTGGGATGAGTCTTGCCGCTTACCGGGCCAAGACTAGCCTTTTCTCACTTACCGGGTGCCCACCGGTACTGTGGGATGCCACCCCGAGCATCGGGATGTCAT
>NW_019104784.1:116556-128692 GCF_001995035.1 Momordica charantia
GTGCTTACATATCTCACTAATATGCATCTAACTCTAAAGCCGCTCGTCCAAACTCTCGGCGGAACCCCGACTTCTAGGGTCGTGGCCCGGGGCCCCAACTGGCCCCCGTTGAACTTGTCACCGACACCACTGACATCGCCTTCGCCTTGAGCACATCCATGGGGTGTGATAGGTGATGCACCATCCTCCTTGGTCGCATCACGACACTTCTCTCTCGGCCTTCAACATGGCCCGACGGGCGACATATGTATGTCGCCACCACTTGTCCACTAAGTGGGCGTCACAACCTACTCTCTACTAGTATGGTTGTGACACTGTGCATGGCAGATTATGAGTTTCAGGTGCACACCTTTTCTTGCCCATATGCAGCAGATTGTTAGCTCTCCTTGCTCCGTATGTTCAATGTCTCTTGGGTAATGGAAAGTCTTTTCATTTATCAATAAAAAGTTCGTTTCTTGTTTAAAAAAAATATCTCTTGGGTAATGGATGCAGATGTTTCAAAGATTGTTACCCAGCTGATGTTCGGTCATTTTTTACCTCCTAGAGCGAGCCTTCTTTGGGTAAATGGTGTCAAAGCTATCATCTCGGAGATTTGGTTTGAGAGAAACCAAAGGATTTTTTAGGAAAAAAGAAGACCTTCGGTGGAGTGCTTCAGCTTGGCTAAGTTTAAAGCGTCTCAATGGTGTGCTATATCCAATCTTTTTGCTAATTATTCTCCAAACATGATATATGTTAATTGTGGGCTTTCATTTTCCCTAGTTAGACATACACAGGATGATCCTTTGTCTTTTTATTTTTGCTATTCTAGATTGTATCTTTTTATTTTATGTTTTTTCACTCTCTGGGAGTTTGTATCTTTGAACATTTTATGTTCCTTTTCATCTATCAATGAAAAGTTCGTTTCTTGTTTAAAAAAAAAAATATATATATATATATATCATAATATTATTATTCTGAAAATTAAAATGGTATCAGAGCTAGAAAATTATAGCTCCTACTAAAAACCCTTGTTGCCACAAACTCAGCCGCCATTGCTGCCTCCATAGTCAGAACCCTAGGGTCCGTTTGGTAACGTTTCCGTTTCTTGTTTCTTGTTTCTTGTTTCCAATTTTCTTAAGAAATCTAAGCATTTTACAACTAACTACATTTCTTGTTTCTCCTTTTTTTGGGAAAATTCTCAAAATTATATAGAAATTTTGGAAACAATCAAACCAAGTTTCTTCTTTCTTGTTCCCATTTCCAATTTGTTCCAAAACAATAAAAAGATTATTTTGTCAAACTTAAATTCATGGATGTTGGGACCATGCAATTCATTTTTCTTTATTAAAAATGAAGAAACATAAACAACAATCAAGAACGAAACGAGCCCCTAGCTACCATTCTTGAATGACATACTATACTCTCTGAAGGTACTTTCACGTGCATCATTACATCGCTCTTCAAGTTTGTTCACTTCTCATCGTTGAGTCCTTGATTGAGTCAACACTCATTGTTGTCGCCACTCATCATCATGTCTTTGGTTGGGTTGGCACTCTTTGCCGTTCACACCTCTTCATTCCCTGGTATTCATTCACATAGTAGGCTGGTCGGCTGAGTCTACATCCTTCGCGCCTTGTTCATGGTTTTTTCTATCGATCATTTACAGAGTTGTAGATTCGTAAGATCATGATAAAATCCCCTTGACTTTCGAAACTATTAGTCAAGCTCCCACGCTACAACTAGCATAGTAGCCTTCGGTCAGAAAAAGGCTTTAAAGCCCCTGCTCCTAAGCTGGAGCCCTAGTGAAAGATCTCTCCCCATTAGCAATAGGTCATTGCTGGAAAATAGGGCCATAGTCACGTCGTTGTACAAAATTATAGCTAAGGTCTTGGCTGAAAGGTTGAAGAAAGTTTTATAAAAAAGCTTGGAACATCCTAAAGTCAGATTTAGTTAGAGTGTTCCAAGAGTTTTTTCAGAATGGGATTATCAATCTCCGTACAAACGAGACTTATGTTTGTCTGATTCCAAAAAAGTCCAACCAAATAGAGAAATGAGTTTAGACACATTAGTTTGGTCACGTCATCATACAAAATTATAGCTAAGGTCTTGGCTGAAAGGTTGAAGAAAATTCTTCATCTTATCATTGATGACGCTCAGTCAGCTTTTGTTGAAGGCAGACAGATTCTGGATGATATGATAGTGGTTACGGAAACAGTGGGAGAGTGGAATGCTTTTAAGAAGACCGGTTACTTATTAAAGCTCGAGTACGAAAAAGCTTATGACATGGTTAATTGGGATTATTTAGATGAGTTTCTTTCCCTAAAAGGCTTCGGTAGCAAATGGTGATCGTGGATAAGGGGTTGCCTCTCGACAGTTAATTTCTCCATTTTTATTAACGGAAGACCTAGAGGTAAAATTCATGCTATGGGAGGGTTGAGACAAGGAGACCCTCTATCTCTTTTTCTGTTTACGTTAGTTGGAGATTCCTTTAGCCGGCTTGTGAATTTCTGTTGTGATAAAAGAATGATAAGGGGCTTTGAAATTGGCAGAAATAAGGTCTTGATCTCGCATCAACAGTATGCAGACGACACCATAGTCTTCTGCCTGGGGTATAAAGGAAATCTCGAGAGATGGTGGGCTCTTATTTCTTGTTTTGTTGAGGGTTCTGGACTTCGTATAAATTTGGCAAAGACTTCTCTCATTGGGCTGAACTTGACAAAGGACAGAGTGGCTAATAAGGTTGTTGTTCTAGGGTGCAGGGTTGAGAGTCTTCCTTTCAGATACTTAGGCTTACCCTCAGAGGAGATCATCGAGGGATTGCTTTCTGGAGGCCCTTGGTGGAGAAGTTCAGTCTCAAGCTCGAAAAGTGGAAGAAGCTTCTTTTATCAAAAGGGGGGAGACTCACTTTGGCTCAATTGGTACTAAATAGTCTTCCCATTTTTTATTTCTCTCTATTAAAGGCTATTAAAGGCGCCAGTGAGTATTACTAAAAAGATGGATAAGGTGGTTAGGGAATTTTTTTTGGGATGGAGATTCTTCTCACCCATGCAGAAACTTAGTCAATTGGACTCCTACGTCCCCCAGTGAGTTTGGAAGGCCTTAACATAGGAGCTTTTCGTCAGAGGAACAATGCTCTTCTGGTTAAGTAGTTTTGTAGATTTGCTTAAGAAGATAAGGCTCTTTGGAGAAGAGTTATAGCCAACATTTACAGGGTGGACCCACATGGATGGCTTCCAAAAGACCCGAGAGGAAAAGCAAGGGGAAGACCGTGGTTCCACATTGCCAAAAAACAGTGCTTTCTTCCAAAGATTCTTGAGATTCAAAGTTAAGAATGGGGTAACATCCCTTTTTGGCTTGACATATGGATTAATGAGACTACCCTTGCACAGGCTTTTCCTGACTTCTTCATGATTTCTCACAAACAGAATGCCACAATAGAGGATTGCTAGAATTTTGAACAGAAAACTTGGGATTTAGGCTTTCGTAGAGGCCTTTTCGACAGGGAATTCAACAGCTGGATGAATATGGCTCATATTTTGGATCCGGTTATCTTAGGAGAGGGAAAAGATGAAGCTTTCTGGTCTTTGGAGGGTGATGGTAGATTTTCTACAAAGTCCACGCTTTTACAACTTATGGAGAACCCCTAAACTGCAGCCAAGTATGATAAAAAGCATTTGGAAGGAGGACATCCCTAAGAAAGTCAAGGTGTTTTTGTGGTCCCTTACTCACAGATCTTTGAACTCCCATGATAGGCTGCAAAAAAGATGCCCTAAATGGATGATCTCACCCTTCGTTTGCTGTCTATGCTTGGGAAATGCCGAATCGTTGGATCATTTGTTTATTCACTGTTCCTTCACTATGAAGGGTTGGCACTTTCTGTTTGAGTTGTTCGGTCTTTATGGCTGTCTACCTAGACATATCGAGGAGTGATGGCAGAGTGTCTTCAAGGATGTAATTTTGAAGGCAAGGCTAAAGCTCTTTGGTCTTGTGCTATCCAGAGCTCTTCTTTGGAATTTATGGTTGGAAAGGAACACACGGTCTTTCGAGGATAAAGTTAAGTCTTTTGATTCTTTTTGTAATAGTGCACATATCTCGGCCTCTTGGTGGTGCTATAGAAACGAGAAATTCTTTTGTAATTACAGTCTCTCTTCGATTATGCAAGATTGGAGAGCTATCCTCTTCTAGGTGGTTTTTTTTTTTGGAGGGCGCCTTCTCGTCCCCTGTCTCTTAGGCTGTTTTATTTGCTTCTTTTGATCGATGAAAGTGTTTCTTATAAAAAAAACAAGTATTTATCCTAAGACTTTCCTTGCAGTAACTTGTCTCTGTGGATTATAGATTTTGAAACTTCTGATCATATGACAAGTTCCTCTCATTTGTTTCATTCATACTCTCCCTTGTATTGCAATAAACATAATTACAATTGCAGATGTGGTAACTCAATTTTAGTCATTATGCATAGATTTAGTAAGATGCCTCACTTTTTAGCTTGTAAAAGGACTTCGGATGTTGTTTATGTGGTGAACTTATTTTTGTAAAGAAATAGTACGTCTTCATGGAATTCCAAAAAGAATTGTTTTCTTTATCATGGTGTAAAACTCTTGAGCTATTTTTGGGGAACTTTGTGGAAGAAATTTAATACAAGTTTAAAGTTAAGCACAATAAGCCACCCACAAACAGATGGTCAAACAAAGGTGACCAATCGAATTGTTCGAGATGTTCGCATGAGATAAACCAAAACAATGGGATTTATCCTTGGCGCAAGCAAAATTTGCTTACAACCATATAAGGAATCATTCAACAGGAAGCCTCCATTTAAGATTGTTTATACTAAACTTTCTCGATTGACTCTAAATTTAACTAACGTACCTTCCACCATTGGTTTAAACCAGGAAGCTGAGGAAATGGTGGAATGAATTATCGATTTTCACAAGGAAGTCCAAGAACACCTTGAAAAGTCTAATAGCAAATATAAAGCTACAACAGATAAACATCGGAGGTATAAATATTTTGAATTAGGGATCTCATCAAGGTACATTTAAGGAAATCTAGATTACCTACCAGCACATAAAACAAACTTCACTCAAAGAAGATTGGGCCGTTCCCAATTTGCCTATAGAGTTGGTCTTCCACCAGAATAAAAGATCATACCAACATTCAAAATTTGATCATTGATTTGTATGAAGGTAAAAGAATAAACTATAAACAAGGGCCATGAAAAAATGCAAATCGACATCATTTTGCAAGGGATTATCACTAACTATAAGGCAGTTAGCCACTTAAAATCTTGCAGGAGAAGGTTAAGACCTCATATACCTGCTGTAATCGCCTATTTAATTGAAAAAAATACCTTGCTTCTTGTAAATCATGCTGCTTCATCAGTAAGAGGCCATAAGCAAAAAGAACACTGGTTTTCTCTCGAACTCCAACAAAAGAATCCATCATTCTGTAAACTGGCCCAATCAAGTCAAGTGCCTGTAATGCTTAGTTACAATCAATAAAGATAAATAAGCGATTTTTTTTTTAAAATGAGAACTTAAATATATTAACAATAACTGTTGTGGAAGTCGTATTTTAAGACCATCTTGTGTTCTGAGCTCATCTCTTTCGAGCAATAGGAAGCATATTTGCTCTTAGAAAGATATACCACCTTTGGCTCCAAGGAACCTCGTCTCAATGATCTCATGCATTCTAAATTTGCCTCTATTACATTTATGTCTCCATCTTCATCTCTTGAGGTTCGAGCCTCAATTTTAAAAGGAAGTCCAATAACAAGTTTTCTAAGCTCTCCTTTCATTTCATTGTGTGCAATGCGTTGTTTGAGTTAGGAAGAGGGAGGATAGAAATGGAATCTTGATTCATCTAGTTGGTGTAGACTTTTCCACTTAATAGGCAAGCTTTTGGCCCTCAATCATAGAAGATAAGGATTTTTTTTAATGTAGTGTTGAATTTAATTTCCTCTCCCAAGAAGGAAAAGTTCTACGGCAAACAATGGTGTTGGCTATCCTTTAAGGTGCCTGGACATAATAGGATAACCTTTAAGAATGAATACATATTTTGCGTGGGAGGTGTTGAGCTCTATTTATTTTTAATAAGATACAAACTTTTTGTTGATAGATGAAAAAGGAACAAAATTGTTTAAGGATACAAACTCCCGAAGGAGTGAAAGGAAATACAAACTCCCGAAGGTGTTGAGCTCTATTTAGTTTCATGTTTTTCTCTAGGCATCCATGTTTTCTAGTTTGAGAGATAGCTCTTAGGTGTTGCCAAGTCAAAGATTTGTAAGGTGCTTAAAGTTTCTCTTCGCTTAAATCAAGTGCTCTTCCTGTTGTTGTGTCTCTTCCTCTTCTTTGTCGTTTCCTCAATCCTCGGTCTTGCAGCAGAACCAATGTTATAGTATTCACGAAGTTGGTCTTCAGTGATCCAAGGGTTGCTATTTGGTGTTGCACTAGTAAGGTTTTCTCAAATGGTGGAAAAAGTTTATTATTTGCTCACTTTGGCGAGGAAGGTTTGCAGGGAGTTTTTGGATTACAATCGATGGTTCTCAAAAGGATGATACCTTTTATTGTTGCATTCTTTGAAGGATCAGTTGGACTCTTTGGAGGAAGAAACGGTATTGGAAGCTTTATGTTATCTATGAGGAATGGAAGAACTCAAAATCGTGCTTTTCATTATGCTCAGTGGTTCGGCTCTGAAAATTTGGTGTTTGGAGCAGAGCAGAAAACTCAATGTTCTTGTTTTGAGTCCAGTGAAATTTGTCATGGTTAAGGAGAAGTGGAGAACACATTTTGGTATGTTGTGCCAGACAATCTTTGAAGGAAAAGCATGTCGTCCGAGGAACGTTTTCTGTCTAGCCAAGTTTAAAGCATCTCTTTGGAGCTCTCTTTCAGATTCTTTATTTAGTTATTCAACTATTATCATTTGTTGTACTTAGGAAGCCTAGTGCTCCTGTTTAGTTTCTTATTCTGATTTTAGTGAGCTTTTTAGGGAGTTTTGCCTTCTTTTTGTTTTTTCTCTCACTCCTTCGGGAGTTTGTATCTTTGATCAATTTTTGTTCCTTTTCATACATTCAATGAAAAATTCATATTTTGTTCAAAAAAAAAAAAAAAAAAACTATTCTTATTTGTAACATCCAATGCATGTTCTTTTTCTCGTTGGGTGGGAGGGATAAAGTGTGCCTTGTGTTGTGGGCATGCTTGTCCAGGGTGTGTTACCCATGGCCGCATGTCCAAACCATCCTCACCACTCGCTTTCCTTTCATGTCTTTAAAGCTTTCTAGTGTAATTTTCTTGTATCGGGTTTTTGGGGTTGTAGGTGGAATTTGGCCGAGCGGCTTTGGAACTAGGTGTGTATTAGTAAGATATGTAAGCACGCCAAATTTCAAGCCAATCGGAGTTCACACGGGCCCTGTAGGCCACCGAGTGACTCCTCGCCACTTAGGACGTCTACACCTGCCACACCAAAAATGCCTTATAATGTACCTTAGGGGGGACCAAGTAGTCATCAAACCTCCCCCCGACCAAGTGTTGTATACTTTCTTGCAATCAAAGTTTTCTTGCATCCAATGTCTACAATGCTTGTTTTAAAGATGTTTTCAACTGTTTTTCTCTCTCACGTTTTCTAAAACCAATTTTCTCCTAAAATGTGAGCGGAGGCTAGACCCACGACCGAGATTGTCCGCAACTTACAGTTTTTCCCGGCTGACTTGCTCGTTTGAGCTAGAGCAAGTGCCGCACAATCGCTCGAGCTGCTTTGAAAAGGTGCGATTGTGACACCTTGCATATGCTTGGCGGCATCTTCTTGCTTTAGGTCTTATTGTTACCCATTAGGCACTCTTGTAGTCTTTCTTGTGCTTTCATCTCTTTAGCAGTATTGGAAAAAAAAAATTAACAAATATGCACGCATTATATTTCATTTCTCACACAAATTCTGAAGTAGGAGAAAATATTACCTGTGTAGATGATTCAGCATCGCCAATGCAAATATAAGAGACAGCTGCATAAACTTGGCACATTGCTTGTATTGATTTGCTCTCTGTAAGCTATATTAATCAGGCAAAAGACTATCTAGTTAAATTTAGTTAACAAAAATATGGCAACGCACGGCATGACTCCTCAAGCAGTATCAGGAGCATGAAAACTAAAATTGCAAGCATGAACACCTTTGCGGCTTCAATATAATGGAAAGTTGCTTCATGATAACAACCAACGTAATGAGCATACTGGCCTCTAAGCATCTCAATCATGCTCTCACATGCCTGTAAAATTGTAGGAAAGCGCAGGAACCAGTTCTTCATCTGCACCAAGGCCTACATGATACAGTAGAAGTACTTAAATAGCAACTAACAACTGAGAGGGAGGCAGGCTTTCTCCTTTTGAAATTTGTCCCATGTATTTTGTCATACGTGTTAATGCCACTCAAAGCCAATTTTTTTTTTTTAATGAGAAATAAACTTTTCATTGATAGATGAAAAGGAAGAAAAAATTTCAATGGTACAAACCCCCAAAGAGAGTGAAAAAAAGACGAAACAGGCAAACAAATAACAAAACTTAAAGAAATACAAGCAAATTAGTCAAAGAAGAACAAGGCACCAAAAAACATCTGTCCGAAACTGATGTAGAGAGTTTGGTTTTATATTAGTTTTGCTAGTTAGTTTTCTGTTTAGTCCTTTAGTTATGGCTGTTAAGATTAATTCCCAGCCCCTGTTTTAGACCCCTCGCCTAAATAAGGGAGGATGCTCCTTTCATTTGTAAGTTTTTCCAGATTCAAAGAAAATTCCAAACAAGAAAGCTCCCACCAATGCTGTAGGAGATTCTTCTTTTGCCGGAAAAGAGGTGGATCAAGCCACCGTCCTCTCACCACGAGCCGCAACCAAATGCTTGCTGTCGGTTAAATTAGTTAAATGTTTTGAATTATTTAATATTGAAAGTAAGTATTTGTTTTGCATTTTATTTGAAAGATATTTTGATTGATTTGATAGCGCTATCCGGATATGCCATATTTTTGTTTTGAGGAAAGTTTTGCTTATTTGGGGTAGTAGCCTAATTTGGACTTGATGGATTTCTGTTCGGACTTATTTGTGGGAAGACACTTTTGGTGGTTTGGCATTCTCTGGAATGTAGATTCATTGGTGTGTTATTCACTCACGTGGCCTCACACTTAAGTAATAATTGTGACTGTTCTGGTCGATGTTAATTCGACAACTCTGTTCTGGTCGATATTAATTCGACAACTCTGTTCTGGTCGATATTAATTCGACAACTTTGATAGAAGCTTCTGATCGATTGACTGGTGTTACCGACAGGTAACCACATATGTTCTGTAGGCTACCCAAATAATGCAACTTCCCACTCTGATTTTGAAACTATGGATGAATGTAAGATTGTTTTGAATGTTTGAATGATTTAGTTTATTTGAAAGTTTGAAAGTTGCAGCAAATGTTTTAGAAGAAATTTCAAAAGTTTTGATCTGTTTGTATTTTTGTTATAAATATTTTGAAAGGAAAAAATGAATTTTAATGTTTCATATGGAAATTGCATATTGAGTATTTTTGTACTCAATTTTCTGTTTTCTAAATGTTTTCAGATGAAGGTTCGAGTGACTGTTCTGATAGTGATTGAGGAATAGCGTTCTGGCATGAGGAGTTGGAATCTTTAGTATTTTCCATTGTTTTTTTTAGCTTATGAGAACTTAATTAGTTCGGCTAGTTATTCTTTGGCTTTGTTATAGTATAGGTTTTTGTTTCAAAGTTGTACTTGTCCTTATCTTTTGTCATAGTATCAAATTAAATAAAGAAGTTTTTCCGTTAATATAGTGTTTATTTGTTTACGCTTCCATATTTTGTCAGAATGACCGTTATTAGAAAATACAAGTTGTTACATTGCTGGTTTTAATAAACTTACTTGGTCGGTTTTTTGGGAAATGATAAGTGATTACTTGTTTGCTAAGGCTTCCTCACAATTGCATCTATCTGATGAATTCGTAGAAGGTGATTCAAAAGTCTTTAATCCCCAATTGAGCAGGTGAGATCTTTAAGGCAATCAGAGGATGTTGTCAAGGCAACTCCAACGACTTTTTAGGTTAGGAAAGAAGATAAATTTTCTAAAGTTGGACTAGGATAACCTTATGGTTATCACTAGGTTTTGTGCTCATGATGATTGGAAGAAAATCATGACCGACTTACAAGTTTACTTTTTACAAAGTTGTCAAATCAACCCTTTTATGGCAGACGAAGCTTTGCTGAGGTTTAAAGACGGTCAAATGCTAAAGACTTTGTCAACAGGAAATGGCGTAAGTTGGGATCTTCTCATGTGAAAATAGAGAAAGGGTGCTTTAGCAAACATAGCAAGAAGGAGGTGATCATAGGGTTTGGAGATTGGGTGAGAGTTCGTGACTTACCTCTAGAATTATGGAATATGTAGTGTTTCAAGGCTATTGGAACTCATCTTGGAGGCCTGAAGAGTGTTGCATCCAAAACCCTGTTCAGAAGCTTGGATTCAAGTAGAAGACTACTTTTGTGGATTTTTACCTGCCTCGATCGAGATTACTTCTTCTTTGGGTTCCTTTTCAGTTCGTGTGCTTGATTCGATTAGTGCAGAAAGCGATTTGGATTTGCGTTCACACTCGCTTGCAGCCTCTTCAAATCCTTTGGACATTCAAAGATACTAAAGTGTTTTGGCTGATGAAGAGTCAGTGAGAAAAGGAGGTCTTTTTTATTGAAAAAGAGAGCAGGTGAAAAGACGCATTTATGGGAAAGTTCTCGGAAGACTCATCAGCTGTTTCTAAAGTTATTGTAACGGCGGATTGTAGGCCTAAGACTCAACAAGATTGTAGCCCTAATTTTGATCCTGACAAGTTGCCGCGAAGAAACTTTATTCCTCCTCTACCTTTCTATTATTCAAGAAGGAAATATAACTCGAGATTGCCTACGAATTTCGAATCTTCAAAAACAGCTGGCACATCTGCAATCAATTTGAAAAAAGTCTTTAATGAAGAAAGAGAAACATCATAATAGGTAAAGTCTAACGCCAAACGTTCCCCTTCGGCTGGAAATTTAATGAATTCTGCAAAGATGCCCATTCAAATTCAGTCACCCCTTAAATCTAGTTTGGAAATTGACTTTAATGAAGAAAGAGAAAGGCTTCGGAATGGCAATAATATCTCACAATCTGCAGCTATTTTGAATGGTAAATCTTAGATTTCTGCAAATGAGCCTCTTCAAATCCAACCACCCCTCATTCTCGGAAGTATTAACTCAACCAATGATGTGGCAAAGAAAAGATTAATAGATTTTACTATCTCGGATGATGAGGAAGATTTAAATCTCAATATTAGTAGTCAAGATTCCCCACCCTTTTCAGAAATTCAGGACTATTCAGGAGGATTTTTCGGAATTTTCCTTCGCAGAGGATTTTCATTCTCTTCAAGGAAGGCCCTTCTCCCTCTTTAAAGGTTTCTGATTGCAACATCGAAAAGAAAACGGCCAGCAAAGAAGACGGTTTGATTAGCAAAAAGGAAGCTTTGAGTTCTAAAGACCAAGAGGTTATGTCTTTCTTGGAAGCTGTTCGAATCACTTTAGATCCAATATTACCAAATCTTTGTGTAGAGACTAAGGTTGGAGAGAATCCAATGTTCTGTATTCTCATTATTAAAGTCTATATATATAGACAAATATACAAGGTTGACCTAATCCTATACTGAAAAGGTAAAGGACAAATTAATATTAATACAAGAATATAAAATATACTAATATATACTCTAACACTCCCCCTCAAGTTGGTGCATATATGTTAATCATGCCCAACTTGTTAGACAAATAATCTATTCGTGCTCCATTCAATGCATTAGTAAAGATATCTCCTAGCTGATCTCCAGTCTTCACATATCCTGTGGCCACCAATCCTTGTTGTATTTTCTCACGTACATAATGACAATCAACTTCAATGTGTTTGGTTCGTTCATGAAATACTGGATTAGATGCAATATGAAGAGTTGCTTGATTATCACACCAAAGTTTTATTGGAGTGGTGATGTCAAATCCCAATTCAGTTAGAAGCTGATGTATTCATACTAATTCACACACCGACTGTGCCATAGCTCTATATTCTGATTCAGCACTCGAACGCGACACCACGTTTTGTTTCTTACTTTTCCAAGAAAC
>NW_019104784.1:132530-143588 GCF_001995035.1 Momordica charantia
TTGGAGAGAATCCAATGTTCTGTACTCTCATTATTAAAGTCTATATATATTGACAAATATACAAGGTTGACCTAATCCTATACGGAGAAGGTAAATGACAAATTAATATTAATACAAGAATATAAAATATTAATTAAGGTTGAATACAAGGGGATCTTTCAAGTTCTTCTGTTATGGTAAAGGAAGTGGCTCGGTTTTGTGATCTTAAGTTCGAGTTTTTCATTCTCACTCGTTAGATTCGCATAGTGTTCCCTTGGCCCTTGATGGTAGGTTTTTTCGAAGAATCCCTGTGATTGTCACGATCGGAAGATTTGAGTTTCGTTCGAGTTTGTCCCGAGAAATTTTGGTTTGGTGCATTGGTAATCAAGCTTTGTTGGTATTGATTTTTGGGAGGCTTGGTCTTTGGTGTTCATTGCTTCTGTTGGCTTAAAGAGGCTTTTGCCAAGTTTTATCCTTCAACTTCCAGGGATTCTAGTTCGATGCTTATGGCTGTGACTTTTCATCTGCATATGGGCGTTGGTTTTGGGCTTTTTACAGCAGGCGTTTTTCTTCGTTTCTCTATTCTATTTTGCTGTTGTTTTTTAAGCCTATTTGTACTTCCTCTGGCTTTTGTCTTTGGCCTTGGTCCTTGGTTCTCTATTACCTGGTTGCTTTTTCTTTTATCTTCGTTTCCTTTTTAATTCGTTTTGGAAGCTTGTATCCTTGAACATTTTTCTTCTTTTTCATAATTTAATGAAAAGTTTGTTTCTTGTTAAAAAAAATAATAAATAAATAAAACACAGCCTTTATAGCATTAAGCCATAGAAGATCAGCTTGAGACATGGCAAGCCCGAGAAGAAGCTGAAACAGATTGTCCACTGACACATTGCCAAAAACACACTGGCCAAATTTTTTTTTTGAACCAGAAACAACTTTTCATTGATATATGAAAAGATAAACACCGACCAAATTAAATTTCTGAAATAATAAATTTCAACAATGTCGAGCAAAAGGGCATAGAAAAAAGAGATGCACCATACTCTCCCCATGAGATTAACATATTGAGGGCGAGAGACTAGAACCGGGAAGTTTCTTATAGATGACGTCTGCTGTATTTACTTTCCCATACAAAAGGATCCACATGAAAAAACTAACCTTCTTTGGGCACTTGGTTTTCCACATGGCCTTGAATAAATATGTTGGCACTGTTACAGTTGAAGGGGGCTCACAAAGTGAAGCTACCGTGAAAGAACCAGATGAATCCAAGGACCACAATCTGCTATATGGCCTGCTGTTAGGAAAAGAAGGATTTAAAAGAGACAACAATGAAACAAATTCCACAAATTCATCATCTTTTAGAGACCTCCGAGTGTGTATTCTCAACAACAGACCCTCAATCCAGATGTGAGACAAAAATAAAATGCGAGAACCGGAGCCTAGCTTAAATCCAAGAACTGATTCAATTGCTTTCAATGTCTAGAAATATTAATCCAAGGACTCCTGAGACATCCATTTATCTTTTCACCAGAAGATCAACCAATATCATCATCATCATACAAGCTTGCCACAACCTGATGCCACAATGCATCAGTTTCACGACCGAAACGCCAACCTTATTTGGCCAAAAGGGCCCTATTTTTCTTAGATAAGCCGCCTACTCCCAAACCACCATCATCCATGTGTTTGGACGTAATATTCCATTGAACGAGGTGATTTAAGGCCCCATTAGATCCACTTTTCCATAAGAAAGTCCTCATATACATTTATCAATTTGTTTACAAACCCCTAAAGGCATTTGAAACAAGGAGAGGTAATAAAGAGGGACATTAGCTAAAACTGACTTGCAAAGAGTCAAACGACCCCCTCTGGATAATTGAAACCGCTTCCAACGATCCAACATTTTCTCGATTTTTCCACAATAGGGCTCCAAAAAACGGTGGATCTCGGGTTTCCCCCAAAAGGTAGACCAAGATACAAGAATGTAAAAGAAGCAATCTGACAATTCATAAAAGAAGCAACCTGCTGAACTTTTTTGGGCTGAATATTGATTCCCCTAACAGCTGATTTCTCCCAATTAACTGTAAATCCCGACAGCCATGCATAGGCTTTAATAACCTTTATACGATTGTTCAACATAACATCATCATCCTTACAAAAAATAAGAATATCATCTGCAAATTCAAGATGAGAAACGTGGACATTCTTCTTCCCAACCAAGAAACCTTCTAAGGAGCCTCCCAAATGAATATTATCCACAATGCTGCTGAACACATCCCCTACTAGAAGAAAGAGCCCCTGGAAGCCAAGATTCGACCTTCAGGTCTCTCATTTATGAAAATAGAATATTTAGTCCCACGAATACGACCATTAACCCAACTGCGCCATCTTCTACCAAACTGTTTTTGCAGAAGGACTTCCTCTAGAAAGGTCCAATCCACCATATCAAAAGCCTTCTCAAAGTCGAGCTTAAGCAACCACCCACTTTTCTTTCGAGCCTTATAATCCTCTACTGCTTCATTGGCGATCAAAATTGGATTCATACTATTTCTTTGAAAGGCACTTTGAGTGATTGAAATTGTTGATGGCATAACTTTTTGAGGCGCTCAGCTAGAAGCCTAGAACCTTGGCCATTACCTTGTAAATGGAGGAAGAAAGACTTATTGGTCTGCAATCACGGATCCTTATGGCTGCAGCCTTTTTAGGTAAAAGGCAAATAAAGTTCTCCTTGGGACAAGCATTGATATGCCCTTTGGAACTCATTAAACAAGCGAACAAAATTAGCTTTCAAAGGTTGCCAGAATCGAATAAGAAATTCTGTAGTAAACACATCAGGGCCTGGGGGCTTTATTCTTATCAAGATCATTCAATGCAGACCATAATTCTGATTCTTCAAAATGCCTTTCCAACCACAAACCATATGCAGGGGAAATGGGACGCCAGCAAATCCTCCTTGGAGAAAACCGAGGGCCAGATCTGCCAGAATATAACCTTTCGAGATAAGGCAAAAATCTCCTCTTCGATATCTTTCTAATTAACGAGTGCACGACCCTACTCATTAATCAACTCCGAAATCACGGCCTTTTGTCTGCGGGCAGCAAGAAACTTATGAAAAAATCTAGAGTTCTCATCTCCCTCTTTTAGCCAATGAATCTGGCTTTTTTGGAACATATTTCTTTCATTCTCAATATATAAACTGAGCAAATCTGTCTAAAGAGCACATCTGTTTTCCATTTCTTCAAGGGATAATCCGCTGACTTCCTCCTTAACATCCAAAGAGGAGATTTGTTATAGGATCCTTACTTCTACCTCCTTTTTGCTCTTCTTGTTTCGCAGATGCCAAACTTTAAGTGATGATTTCAGATTGCATAGCTTAGAATATAAAACCTGACCATCCATAGGATTGGTCATTGGCAAGCTTGGATTCAATAAAGCTAATGCAATCCTTATTATGTAACCATGAATTGAAGAAGCGAAAAGGGCTAGGACCCCACTGAAAATCCCCTGCCTCTAGGATAACAGGGAAGTGATCTGAAGTTGTTCGTTCAGCCCACGAAACCCTGGAGTTTGAAAAAACATCCTCCCATCCTGTTGATACCATAAATCTATCCGACAAGGAATGAGTATATTCAAGATTTGGCTTGGACCAAGTATATTTACTGTTGGCTAATGGAATTTCCACGATGTCAAATTTCTTGATCAAATTATTGAACTTCTTCATGGCTTTTGTCGAGCGAACACAAGATGATCTATTAGAGGGCTAGCGAATGATGTTAAAATCACCTCCATTGCACCAACATCTTTCGTAAAGGGTAGAAAAATCCCAAAGCTCTTGAAAGAAAAACTTTATTTCCTTATAGTCTGTTGGACCATAAACAATAGTAAGCCAAATATAATCAATATTGGAAAAAGAAATGAGAACTGATAAAGAATACCCCCCTTGATGACATCTTCGATGCATATCCGGCCTTCATCCCACATAATTAAGATACCTCCAGACTTTCCATAGGAGTCGATGGCTAACCAGCCTATGTCTTTAGAGCTCCATAGAGATTTAATCAAATGCGGCTCGAATTGCTGTAACTTCATTTCTTGTAAGCATACTACACCTGGACAATGATTCTGAATGAACTTTTTGATCTTCAAGCGTTTATCTTCATTGCACAAGCCTCTGACGTTCCATGATAAGACTTTCATTGCGAAGTAGAGATTGGAACTAGATTAATTTTTTTTAGATAAGAAACATCTCTATATTGATCAAAAAAGAAAGAACAAACTAGAGGCTGGGGAAGAGGGAACCCCACCAAACAAACTAAACAACCGCTTTCCAATTGTGCATAAACATGGAAAGGTTGTAGTTATAAAGAATTTGCTATAATTGATACACCACTGAGAGGTAGTGTGCTGTACATTCCTTAAAAAAAAACCAAAAGTAGTCGACTTATCTTCGAACATGCGAGAATTCCTTTCCAGCCATAGATTCCATAGGAGAGCCCTTGAAGCACACTCCCAAATAAACTTAGTCTTCTTGGAACTAGATTAATGCCAACAAACTCTTGAATATCTTCTTCATAAGATTGCTCACAAATCACATTGCTAGGAATTTCAATAGAGTTAGAGACCGGTAAAGAGTCTGGACTACTGACGCTGACCTCTGAATCGCAATCTTCGTCGAAGCATGCTCAAGGAGAAGGAAGTGAAGAGTCTGGTATCTTCGTAAAATTGATGATACCATGCGAAATTGAGGGAGGAATACAGATGTTTGATACCAAAGAAGGAATCGAGGCATTGCGAGGGGAAGATTTCCTTTCTTTTCATTAAAAGCTGCCAACAAGTTTGCTTGCACTTCTTTAACCGAGGATAGCTTTTCCATATCATTAAGAACCGCCCACTTTTCCTTTTTCTTGGAATAAAAGAATGGAAGGGGGGCATAAGACTGTTAGTCTTCCTTGCTTCTAAAGTAATTGAAGAGCCTTTCCGTTGACTCTGAATCCCAACAAAAGGTTCTTTTGAACTTGTGTCTCTTGAGACCCCACCATTGTTATCCAGCTGGACAATAGTAGATGGTATCTATCTGTCCTCCTTGGGGAGATCAACCGATGCAAGTGTCTCTTCAATCAGAAAATGTTGATTTTCATTGGAATAGATATCGAAACATTAGGAAAACCTTTCAACTTCCATAACCGTTTGAAATCTGACAATGTCTAGTGGAATCGAAAGTGTTGGGCCTCTTTTCTATTTTGATCTGTTTTCTTTCTCACTCCCTTGGGAGTTTGTATCCTTGAACTTTTTCTCCTTTTCATATATTAATGAAAAGTTTTTTCTTGTTAAAAAAAAAAGATATCAATGAAAAGTTTGTTTCTCGTTAAAAAAAATATACAACCATCAACATCTTACATCAGGTGGAAACAGTTCTTGCAAAAAAGTGAAAGGTGTATATTGGACTTCATGAAAACCTTAAAAAGGCCTCAGGCAAAAGCAAAAACTTACCTCAACACAAGCACAAATCGAGGGTGAGAGAGAGATAGCATGGAACACAATTGAAAAAGAAAAGTGCACTAATGGATTAATAACATTTCCTAGTCCTCACCTCTTGCGCCTCAACAAATTCAGACCGCGTCAGTTCAATGGCCACTTTGTTTTCCAGAAGCTGCATAAGGAGCATCAAATAAACGCCAGCCATCCATATGGCAGAGTGTTGCAAACTGACTTCTGCTAAACACTTAGCTTCATATAGTTAGTTAACTATAAATTTGATTTTCTTTACAAAATGATATCATCCACCGTATGTAACTAAAAGCAATTCCGAGCCAAGGTAGAGTTTACCAGTAAAAGACGAAAATATGGAATCATGTGGTGGTTGAGAAATTTATTATAACATTTCGTTCGGATTAGATATATTTCAAAACAATTTAAATCATAAACTTGGTCATACTCTAAATGTGCAATATATTGTTGTTTAAAGTGGTATTGAAATAAGCTTGAATTGGTAATACTTTTAACCCTGACAAGGGTCAGTAAAATACAACAATAATCAATCTTCATGGTAAAAATAATTTTACACGTTAAACTGTCATAAAGAATTTCCATGGAAGAAACTCCTATTTCTTTTATACACAATATGCACTGAAAAACAAACAAATAAATCTCAACACTTAGAAGCAGAAGTATGGAAAACATTCCAAGTCTTACCTCTTACACCATCAGTTATCCCAAGCTTCACCAACTCCTCTGCAAGTAACATATCATTTTTTCAATGTTAAAATCAGTTTAACTAAAGTTCTACAAGCAAAATTGAGTTATTAAAGATTGTGGTGAAAGACTTAATTACCAAAAAGAGTCTAAGCAAGTTTTTTTAAATTAAGTTATGAACACTATTTCCTCTCCCGTGTTTCTTTGTTTCATTATTACTTTTTAAAAATATTTGAAAATCTAAACCAAATTTTGAAAACTAAAAATAAGTAGGTTTTAAAAACTTGTTTTTGTTTTTGCAATTTGACTAAGAATTCAAATGTGTTTATAAAGAACGAGAAAAAGGTACCAAATAAATTGTGGAGAAGCAAACGTAAATTTTTTAAAATAGAAAACTAAAATTGAAATCGTTATCAAACCAGACCTTAGTGATAACACGTTTGGGTAGCTGCTTTTTCAAAATTGTGTTTTCTTGTTTTCCTTGGCATGTTCTTATAAATGATTTCATTTTTAGATCAAATTAAGTTTCTCTTCCTTCCATATTACAAATTTGTGAAATTGTGAATAGTTATTTCAATCATAGTTCTTAAAAACATTTTTAACCTAAAACTATTTCAAAAGCAGTTCCACAGACAAGTTAGATTGGTCTTCTTAAGAAAAGTAAAAAGCTTACACTAACATAAACAAAAAATTGTTTTGGAAATAATCTGTCTGGAAGAACAAAGAAACAAAAATACTAAAATAGAAAACTGTTCTGTTAGGTACGCATTATAACACGTTACTGTATCAAAAAAATAAATAATCAGACACTCTTTTTCCAAATGTAGGACACATGTTGGAGCATGCCATGTTCGACACATGTTAGGCACCAGCACTTTGCAAAAAATAAAATGTTATGCTTCCAAGCTCAAAAGATTTTAGCCACGACTAAGATGATTGCATCCCAAACTTGGCGGATGTCCAAGTCTTAGAATTGAGATGTATTCTAGGA
This sequence comes from Momordica charantia, assembly GCF_001995035.1. Next base: position 139,690 of record NW_019104784.1, read on the forward strand.
AATATGGAGGTTTCAATAGTGGTTGAACATGTAAGAGAACAGAGTCAACAAAGGAGAAGGTGGGTAGGGGAGAGGAGAGAGAACAGAGCATACTTACTTTTTTAGCATAGCACCAATTTTGTCTAGGTGTAAATTGAAGAGACTTCACAACTCTAGACTTGGTATCTTCTTGCCCCAAGCACAGACACAGACTTTAGAACTCTAGCTTAAAGAACTTCGCACCCCAAATACACCCCAAATACAGATTAAACAACTCCAAACTAATTAACTCCCCAGATTTACTCTCCATATTAAACAACTCTAGACTAATTAACTCCCCATATTTTCCTTTTCATATATCAATGAAAAGTTGTTTCTCGTTAAAAAATAAATAAATGAAAGTTATATTGTTTTAATTTCCTATTGTATTTAGGTTTTAATGGTTTGGGTTTCCTTGGTCTAATAGGTCTTATCCTAATATACAAGGGTTTCATTTTCTTTTCCTTGTAGCTACTATTCATATCCTTGTTTCAATTCTTTGAAAGTAAGTAAGAATTATTTTTTCTTATTAATTGACAATAAATAACTCCGCTCCTTCCCTCAAACACCCCCTTTATCTTTTAGCCATGAATTGAAGAATCAAAATGGACTAGGCTCATTTGCAGTCCTCTCATGAAAAAGAATAAAACTGGAAACGAAAAACTATCTATCTATTTTTTCTTTTTCTTTTTTTCTTCTTTTCTTCTCTTCTTTTTTGGACAAAAACGTACATGCAATAATGCAAGATGAGAAAGGGGGATGATAAAAAAATCCTGCCACCCTCCGCTATAGCTAAGGAAGCTTACAAAAAGCTCTCTAATTAGTGCTAATCAAACAATAAACTTATATTCTGTAGTAGTTAAAGCATGAACCATGATTCTAAAATATTTACCTTGGATAGTAAGCATCCCAGATAGAATACGCTTTGCACACTCTTTGAAAAGTCCTTTAGGCCGGCTAAAGATAACAACCATAAGATCCACAAGTGCATAAACAGCACTTTTTGGCAGCCATTCCCCGTCAATAGGATATGGTGCCAACTCAAGCTTGTCTCCAGACGTTCTTCTCATGCTTCCAAAATGTGCAGGTTCCAAAGATTCTCTGCTTATGGAACTTGGTCTGTTGATACTTCTGAGTTGATCTTGAAGCTGAGCATGTTTTTCAGTGAGAGCCAACCTATCTTTATAATGTAGATCCAACCTGGAGAGACTCTGATTTAAAGCATTCATTTCTTTAGTAAGACCCTCAATGTACTGTGTTTGTTGCAAATCAGCCTTCATAGCAGCATCTAATTTATCTATATGTTGAGCAGCATTCTTGTAATCACACATCCGAAGTCGATAAAATATGTGAAGCAGCTCATTGTAAAATAATAAACCAACACACTGTTGTCTCTTTAATAGAGAGGCAAGGCAAGACAAGCAGTGAAGAAAGAATTAGTATGTGTGCACAAACTCAATTAGAATAAAAAAAAATATACTTTTGAAGATAGACCAGCTTGTTAATCTTTAGATGTTTTGTTGCTGATATACAGCTAATGAGAACAAAGAAGGGATCAAATCCACTTACTTTCTCAGGTTCAATAGATTCCCAGACCTCATCACATTTATTAACAGCTTGTTCAACAGAATTATCATCGTACCATTGCATAAGGTGCACATGAAGGATAGAAGTTGCAAAAAACATCTTTCATGCATAAGAAAACAAGACAGAGTTAGATGTGTATAATAAGACACTGAATTGTTTAAACAAATTTCACCGATGAGAAAGGGTACGATGAATACAATGAAGTTTAGTCAAGAAATCCAACCACAAATGAGGATCATCCTAGACTAAAATATAAAAACTTAGAACAGATACAAAAAGGGAGCCCAAGAGTTACAGGTTACAAGTATTCGCCCCAAGGTATACTAAATTTAGAGGCTACATAAGGTTGATGTCTTTCTCTTTTAAAAACTTTCTTCAGTGACACCCAAATTTTTAAGATTTTCATTATCCCATGCATGATGCATCATAATACTTCATAATACTATAGTCTATATTTTTCATATACAATTTTATATGATACGTCCACACACACACAAAAACTCAGATTTTAAAAATTTTCATTATCCCATGCATAATAATACTTCGTAATACTATAGTATATACAATTTTATATGGTACGTCCACACATAATTGCAGCAACTTCTGCTTTGTTTGATTTCTCCCATTGCCTGAATTTTTTCTCTTTTATCGATTCCAGCACCTATTTTTCAGCCCCCTATGATTATTTTTTTTTTCTTTTTGTTGATTCTTGCAGCAAATTCTGCTTTGTTCGAGGTCTCCCACTGCCTGATTTTTTTCTTTTTTTTTTATCGATTCTTCTAGCCCCAAACTTCAGCACCAACATTTTGGCCGCCCCATAATTCCTTATGTTTTTTTCAAATAAGCACACACACACACACACTGCCCCAAAAGAATTTTAATTAGCACGCATGTCCGTGCACACACCACAGATACAGATTTCAACACCTATGCTTCGGCCACCCCATAATTCCTTTTCTTTTTGAATCAGCACACACACCACCCCAGAATTATTCTTTCTTTTTTGCATGCACGCGCACACACCACACATACACAACCTATCTTCCAACCTTGGAGAAACCCTATTATAGTCGTGCTTGGGATAGGAAGAGCTTCAAATAATCGGGAAACCTTCCTTGAAATATTGAAACTCAAAACAATAGGAAAAACTTCAAATAATTGGGGAACCTCTTTGAAATATTAAAACTCAAAAGCAACAGTTGGAAGGAATATCTAACAGTGAAAATTATAAGGGATTAAATGACAAAAGGGAATTTTTCTATCTCAATTCATATTTCCTTCTCAAGTTTAGCTTATATTTGGTTAACTAATGTCTATGGTTCAACAGATTATTAGGAAAGAGAGTACTTCTGGACAAAACTTCATGACATTGCTTGCTATTCTGGATCTGTGGTGCATTGGTGGTGATTTCAATGTTATTAGATGGTTCTTAGAAAGATCTTCTGGTGGTAGAATTTCAAAGGCCATTAAGAAGTTCAATTCCATCATTGGGGAGTTAGAACTGATGGAGGTTCCCCTATCCAACGGTAAGTTTACATGGTCGTAGTCTGTAAATGATTCAATCCATTATCTTTTGGACAGGTTTCTTATTTCCAAAGGCTGGGAGGATTTATTTAACAATTCTAGAATATTAAGAGCTGAAAGGATTACAGCCAAAGCAAGCATAGCTCAATAGTAATTGGCATATGTTTCCAACCAAGAGGTTGTGAGTTCGATCCCCTCCCCCACATGTTTTATTCAAAAGAAAAAAAGAGCTTTAAGGATTACATCAGATCATTTTCTCCTATTTCTTGAGGCAGGTGATTTCCTTTGGGGCCCTTCCCCCTTTCATTTTTTAAACTCACGGCTTAAAGAACAAGGATTGCATAGGCCTTATTGAGTCTAAGTTGGCAGCAATATCTCCCAAATTCGGAGGGCAACGAATAGTCGGAGATATTGATATTCCTTCGATATTTTCTTCAAGAGGCAGACCAATCAAAACCTCCTTTTCCAGAATACACATAGCCAAGACTTCCTCTAATCCTCCCTCCTTATTAATGATATTTAAATAGTTATGTATCACTCCATCCTCGATAAGGTGATTTATGGAATCTTCCATAATCTCACCAACCAGTGATTTTTGTGCCTGCAATTCCTTATTGGTCTCCTCGATCATTTGCATCTATCTATCTTCAACCTCATATGTGACAACTGGCATCCCTCTATCTTCCTTATCACGACCCACTAACTACTGATTGGCGTTGATATAATTTTTTTTTTTTATGAGAAACTGCACTTTCATTGAGAGAAATGAA
>NW_019104784.1:144818-169366 GCF_001995035.1 Momordica charantia
AGTGACCTACCGTGCCAGAAGTAGGATGCGCCGTTTTTGGATAACAGCGGCTAGGGTTCCGGCAACGGTAATGACAGCGGCTAGGGTTTAAAGGTAAGGATGGTGACTAGGGTTTCTAAAGACTCTTAGCATATTAGGGTTTATTTTGGCTCTGATACCAACTTGGTTTATTTTGGTTCTAATACCAACTTGGTTTTGATGGAATAAAATTATTTGTATTCCAATATATATTAATAATAAGAAATACATAGTCTTCTTATATAGAATAGAGGCTCAAACATAAATGGAAATAAAGATAAAATAACAATTAATATTGACAACTAATTTACAGCTAATATTTACAAATAATAAACCAACACAAACCTTACTTTATCTTTTGGTTCTTGTAATATTTTGAGGACTGGAACTTTATTTATTTCGTTGTTTAGTTTTCTTTTTACTCTTCTTGGGAGTTCGTATGCTTGAACATTTTTCTATCTTTTCAACGAAATGTATGTTTCTTGTTAAAAAAGAAATATAAAAAAAATCAAGCTCCAAGAGGGCTTAGAAGCTCTTATAAGTGGAAAGATTTGTTCTTTTTAGATTATTTTTGCATCTGGTTTGCTGTTCTGTTTGGATGACTCTGCTTGTTTGGGAGTGGTTCTTTCGTTGGATTCTTCATTGCTTGGTTTCTTTAGTTTGTTTGGGTTTTCTTAGGCTTTTGGTTAGATTGTCGGTGGTTCGTTTGTTGTTTTGGTGTTTTTGGTTAGTTTGCTGTTCTGTTTAGTTTTTAGTTGGTTTTTTCTTTTAATGGCTGCGATTTTTGCCTTTTTTGGTTGTTTCTCTTAACATTTTGTTCTTTTTCATCCATCAATGAAAAGTTGTTTCTGGTTAAAATTAAGAAACCAGCATATCTTCTTTTAAAAACTTTTGGAACTCGTTGGTACTTCTCCAAAACAATAAACAAAACTCTTATCTAATACTTCTGCAAAGCTCCTTTCAATGTGAAGAAAAACAATTTTTCGAACAATATAATTAAGGGTCTTCTTTGGGAACTTTGGTTGGGAAAGAATAGGGGTGAGTAGTCTAGCTCCGAATAGTTGTCTGTTTAATTACACTCTTCTAAATATAGACTCCAATTGGAGTACTTTTATGTAACCTCCTAGACATTTTCTTAAGGATGTCTCGTCCTCCATTTTTCTATATATTCGTTTTTAACGAAAGGTCTTTCTTTCTCTAAAATAATACAAAAAAATGCAATGTAACAGAGGGGCGATGGTCCATGCAAACAAGTCATATTCAATGTATGGGAAGTCATATTCCGCGTACAAATCATGATGGAGCATGAAAAACAATGCCACTCAAATATTACAGAAACAACAAGAAGATGCACTTCCAGAGGAATAAAGAAAGTGGGACACGAATACAGAAGCTTATTTACCAACCTGCAATTCGGGATAGCATATCTCAACAGAAAATACGTATCCCGACTCCAAGGCAGAGATTGAGTTTTGATAGTCTCCTTCAATAATCAAGGCATTTGCTAGCTGTGAATTGAAGTTGCAAGACCATAGCTTCACTGACAGTCTTAAATAAGTGCAATACCAACAGAAAATGAGAGGAATGAAAAAAAAAAGGCCGATTAGGCATACGGAAATAGGATGAGTGCTTACTCATGACCAGATGAATTGGTGAGATCAAGACCTTTATAAAGAATCTGTTTCTGGGGAGGAATAGCCCCAACGAGATGATAACACTGGCTTAATAAGCTATAAGCCCGGCACTTCAGTTCCAAGCATGATGGAATAGACTTCAGCAACAATTGCTGCCCGCGAAATTAAAAATCATCATTGATATCAAATTTCTCCCTCACTCTACATCATTATCCAAGGAAAATACGGGTAAAAGAAAAAAAAAAGTATCATACAGAACGCTCAAGATGGGATTTGGCGTGATTGACGTTGTGAGAATGAGTGAGTAGGAGGGTGGCAATGCGAAGTCGGGTCTTGACCTCAACGACTGGAAAGAATGACACTTGACTCTGACATATGGCTTCCAGGCACTTTATTGCCTTTCCTATTTCACCCTTCTTCTCGTGGTAATCTGCCAGCCTCCACAGTCCCTCCGCCACTGCTTCCATATCATGGGAATGAACAACGAAAGGAACGCAAAAATTAAATAGATAAATAAGGGATTCTTCTTCACTGGAGTGGAGGATTTCTCGTCTACGGGGAGAAGGGGAACCAAAGTGGAGGAGACGACAATCCGAAGCAACAAGGATGTAATTCGCAAATAGGTTCGGTTCTCTTTTTGTAAAAATCAACAAAACCGATCAGTTCGGTTCGACCATTAGTTTAGAATTATAAACTCAATGGGTTCGGTAAGTCGGTTTTGTTGCCTTTTCTTCTTCCATGGATCTGGATTGTGCAGTCAAAAAAAAAAAAAGAATAAGTTAAACATTTGAGACTTTTTTATAAAAACAAAAGGCTGTAAAAAAATAAAACAATATATATATAATTTTTTTTCTTTTTTTTGGATAAAGTGTTTAGTCATTTGTGAAAGATTTTGTTAAGTTAGGTTTTTTTTTTCTTTCAATCTCTTAACTTTAGTTGAGCTACCCACCTATCCTACTTATGAATATGAGTCCTTTGAGTTAGGAAAGAGGCAACAAAAGGAGGAGTGAACAAAAAAGACTAGAAGATTTTCCAAAAATATTTTTTTTTCTTTGTTCTTTTTTTTAAATCTTGACGTTCCGCACTCTGTTCTGGCTTCCTACAACAATCAGACCTTCGACAAATGTCTCTCCACTTTGGTGAATAGACCCAAAATATTCTCGATATTGGTGGTCAATGTGGGTTTATTTTGTTTTTATTTGTTGTGTTTATTTTAAAGGTGTTTGCTGAAAATTTGAGCTTTTATGATTGTTGTTGATGCAAAAATTTGGCTCTTCATCAATCTTTAAAAATAAAATAGAAAGGTTGTGTGGCTAGCCACACATGCTCCAATACTTGAGACAGAATTTGAGTTTTATGTGAAGAATAAAAAAAAGTAGAGATCTGTAGCGTACCTCCGTTCAATTATGAGTATTTTCCTTCAAATGGGAAAACCCTAGGGTTACTAGGATATCTTATATTAATTCAGGGAAAATCCTGAGGCAATCGAGATATCTTCTCTTTTTCAATATAGGATATCTTTTGTTGAATCTTAAGGTCATGAGCATATCTTCTCCTTTTAAATTCTTTAAATAAAGGGAATTTGAATCATATAAAATAGAGATTTTTTTCATCCATAACATTAGCTCATACTCTCAAAGTTGAAGATAATGAGTTAGTCGAAATGTGATAGTGTACTTTATAAACCACATTTCATGACATTCAGGTTGGCGCTTACAGGTTGCGCCATGGCGACTGCGTGTCAGAAATTGGAGCAAAAACCCGAAAAAGCAGCACCACAACGCCATCAAGCAGCTCCAGGGCGCCTGCAGACGCATCTTAGGCTTTCTTCCGTGATAATAGCGCCGCAGGGCTGTCTTGTAGTGTCATGGCGCTACGAACTTGCGAGTCCGTCACAATTTTAGGACAGCGCCATTAGGCGCTCACTAATGGTGTCATGGCGCTATATCGATGCCCTTTCATAAAACAAAGATTAATGTGCCGTTTTGGGGGAATTTTTGACATTCTTACCTTGGAGAATTGGAGTTTTGAGAGTTTTGGCTCGATAGTTGAAGCAAGGTGGCGAGGAGACGATTTTCGAAGGCTAGTGATCATGGAGATTGAGTCAGGGACGGTCAATCGACACTACGACTTTAGTTTCTCTCGGTTTCCTTATCTTTTCTAAATTTATTATGAAATTCTCAATGGGATCTTAATTGATTTGTACTTAATCTATTTATGCATTTATTCGCTTAATGCTTTTAATCTCTTGATCACTAATTAATTGATGCTAAATATGAATCTTACACTCGAGAAAGGTGGTTTAGATTGGAACTTGAATGCATGACTGGGGTAGTTCTAAGATCAGGAGATTTATAATTATCTTAGAGGCTGTTAAAAGAATAAGACTTAAGGCTTTGCTTGTTAACGAAACTAGATAGGGATATTGGTTTCTTAATAAGTGGGAGAATTAATTGAGCTCGGGAGAGACAGTTATGATTCTTGATTTTCTTGACTTATAGATTAATTGCATATTCAATCTTGGCATGTTTAATTTGTCCGCTTGTAGGCTCAGTTGGTGAAATCACTTCCCTAGGACCCGTTCTCAATAAGAGTTTTCTTTAGAGTATTTTATTCGCTTTGTTATTTGATTTTTGTGTGTCACGAGAAATTCCTCGATGTTGCTCTAGATAAAATTAGACAATAATATATGTAGTACTTGAGTGACTAGAAACCCAATCCAGTGGACGATATCGGTAATTATTTACCACTTTATTAAAACTTGACCCGTACACTTGCAGTAAGCATCTGCTGCTACAAGTTTTTGGCGTCGTTGACAGAGATTGGCAATTATTTAGTTTCACTTGATACTGTGAAGAATTTGTTTGATCTTACTTTAGAGTTGTTTTTTTTTTTAATTTACTTGGCTTTACTCATTTGTTCTTATTTATTTTGCAGGGAGTTGATTTGTATGTGCAATGACAAAGACACAATTTAGTTCCTTTTGATCCTGAAATTGAGAAAACCTATAAAAGAAATCGAAAGGAGAAAAAGGAGACGACTGAAGATATAGATACACCACCACCTATGGAACAACCCCAGCGGGAACAGAATAACCAAAGAACCATTAGGGATTACTGCCAGCCGAACTTCCTAATCATGTTGGAATAACCAATTTTCCTATTAATGCCAACAATTTTGAGCTGAAACCTTGCCTTATCTAGATGGTTCGAGAAAATCCATTCAGGGGCAATGCTATAGAAGACCCAAACAATCATTTGACCATGTTTTTAGATGTTTGTGGTATTGTAAAGATGAACAAAGTGACTGATGATGCTATTCCCTTACGCCTTTTCCCTTTTTCTTTGCAGGATAAGGCGAGAGATTGGTTGAAATCCTTGCAACCAGGCAGTGTTAATTCTTGGCAGGAGATGGTTCAGATGTTTCTCACAAAAATTTTCCCACCTGCCAAGATAGGTCAACTTAGAACATAGATTGGATCATTCAGGCAATATGATTATGAGCAACTATTTGAGTCCAGGGAGAGGCACAAGGAGCTTCTGAGGAAATGTCTATAGCATGGTTATCCGGATTGGCTGCATATTCAAATGTTTTACAATAGACTGAATGGACAAACAAGGACTATATACCAGATGTTTTATCTGGAGGCATATTACTATCTAAAACACCGAAGAATGATTACATCTTACTGGAGGATATGGCAGCCTAATCGAATGCTATTGATAACTCTCAAAAAGAGAGTTATACTAGTGTTTATTTAGGTGATTTATGCAAATAATTGTTAAAGTGTGTCGGTTTTTGGTTCTTAATTAGTCTAGTTGAGATTAGAACGTGAAGTCCAAGCTAAAAGCCTTAGGTCTTGAATGCTTTAGCTAAATACTGCTCTAATTGCTCGTATTTCTGGTGTAAATGTACAGGTTTGGAAGCAGAAGACTAAGTGTAAAGGAAGTGCAAAAATCCAGAGAAGAGTGGGCAGGACAATTTTAAGGCAGAGCAGTAAATGCCGGAGCGAAGCAGAGCTGGAGCATGGATTCACTGCGCAGTAATAGCCCAAACACGGGATTTACCATGTTCGTACAATTTTCAGCTGGATGCCTTAAATTTGGAACCCAATATAAAAGGGAAATGTTGCCCTAGCCGTCACATAGATCCCTAGAGAAGCACGTTTTTTAGAGCTGAAAAGACAAGAAGAACGATTCTCTCCATTTTTGAGGGAGAAAGCTGACAATAGAAGGAGATACTCCTCTACAATTTCGAGCTGACAACTTCTTCTTCTTCAGTTTTCTGCTGTCTCCCTAATATGGGTTGTCTTCTTCTGCTACCCATTTTATTTTCTTTTTCATTTATGAGCTAAACCCCATTTCGGGGGAGATTCCCATGTTATAACTGCTGTAAATTGAACCTCTAACTACTATATTCGTTTTAAATGAAGCTGTATTAATTTCTGATATATTATTGAGTATTGTTGGCCACTTTGTTCTGTTTGCTAGCTTCTATATTGACCCAGAAAGGTTTATGGTTGCTGACTTGCTTCATTTGGGATGAGTACTTTTCTATATTATTTTGTGGATTCTCAAGAATGGGGTCTACTAATCTTGCCTAGAGCTTTTTTTTCGTGACAACGCTCGTCAAACCTATACCCGTCAGATCTACTTTGAGGTCATCGGGACTTCGACGAACCGTGTCCAAACGCGCCAGGCTGGTGTTGTAATCTAGTATAATGATGATAAAAATATTACAAAATTTTAACGATAAAGAAAAAAGTTGGGCTAAATATACAAATGATCCATAAAATTCTCAAATTTAGCTTTAAAAAACCACCATTTTATTTATTTTAAGTGAAGAGAGTATCTACTGTAGTAGTATTTGAAAATTTTCCAGGGGCAACTAAGCATTGAATCACCTTGTTAACAGTGATAGCGATGAATCTATTGAATAGTTTTTACAACGTTCTAAACGTTTGTCTTTGGAGGTTGTACACAAATAAAGTTGAAAAGGATATGACAATGAAAAAAGACATTGTTTTTTTGTTTTTGTGTTTGTTTTTTGTTTTTTGGTTTTTATCGGGAAGAAAAAATAAAGTTGACAATGTTTATAAGTATGACATTTCAAATACAAAGCCAAAAATTTTTTGGACCAACCTATATACATAGCAATCACTAATTAATATCAATTAATCCATTTCATTATGGTTCCTATTAGTTTTTTTCCCCATTCTTGAAAACTTAGCAGCGGGAGTTGTGGGTTTTCATGTTCGGGTGTCTCGGAAGGGAACCAAGTCGAGCTGGACATTAACAGATGTTTGTTAGTTAGATGGTAGGTTGATAGGTTTGTGAATGCATGTGAGTCTCCCCCACTTTTCCATATCCGTATTCTCCCTGTTTTCGAATTCTATGTTGGTTCTTCTGCTTGTTATCAACTTTACGAAGTGTGTTTGCTGCTGTGATTTGTTTACTACTTGTTTATTTTATGTTTATTTGTTCAAGTCACAAAACAACATCTATACTTCTTTATTTTACTTTTTTGGTATCCGTGAACAATATTTAAAATATCATCCAAAGTCCCTGTGGATTCGACCTCGTTACGTACTGCAATCGACATTTCATGTATACTTGCACGTGTTGTCAACACGGTTGTGTGGACGCAACTGATAAGAAAACAATAGCCAATTGGATCTAAGAACCCTTATGGTTATACAAACACCTAGATCATAAACGCTAAAACCCCCAAATCGAGATGATGTCAACCCAAGGAAGAAGTTAGAACGAATTTACCTTGATGATCAATATCAAGAGTAGAGAAAACTTGTTTCTAAACTCAAGATTCGAACCACTCCACAAAATAGCTTGATCAAGGCTACTTGAATGATTCTAGCATGCAAATCTAACACTCAAAATTGCAAAGAAAAACAAGCTCTAGGCTTTTTGAAGCAAAATAGCAACTTTCATTCAATCATCAAAATATGTTTTTCAATGGGAACAAGCTAGGCTATTTATAGCCTCCAAAACAACCCTTCAAGTAACCTAAAAGAATTGTAAAGGTTGTAACTCCCTACTACATCAATATCATAACCACCACTAACTCAAATGTAACTTAAAACACATAAATGAAATGTTTAAAACTGAAAATACAATTAAACATGCTTTAAATCCGAGAATGAAACTCCACCATAAAACCAAGAAGTTGTAACCCTCCAAGAGTGAATGAACTGGATTTTGAACTACTTTGAAGTCTTGTTCATTTAATGCATCTTGAGTTCAACTTAGACTTCCATTAATGCAACTTCAGTTTGTAGTAAATGAAGTTGAACTTGTTCTTGACTTCATTCAATGCAACTTCAGGTTGCCATAAATGAAACTATAGTGCATTTAATGCAACTCCACTTTGTTGTCAACTTTGACATAGGATTCTCCAACAACTTCCTTTAAATCTTGAAGACTAAGACACTTTGGTTCATATCAGCAACACAGCCATGGCCCCATGATAGATCAAATGCCAAAGAGTTGTTGGCATATATGAAAGCTCAAGTTCAAGCTCTGACTACTGTTGTGTCTAAACTTTCAGGACCAAGAACTCCCCATTCAAATGAGTTGGTGGCAGCAACAAATACATATTCTTAATATGAGAAACCAGCCATCGAGCAAGCCCAGTATGTCAATAATAGAAATTTTGGCTACAAGGGGAATCAGCAATAAAGCTCACTGCCAACACACTATCACCCAGGATTGAGCAATCATGAAAACTTTTCCTATGCTAACAATAGGAATGTTCTGCAGCCTCCGCCAGGTTTTACATCTCAAAAAGCTGAAAAGAAATCATCTCTTGAGGATCTACTTGGGACTTTCATCAATGAGTCCAGGAGTCGAGCTAGTCAGATTGAAAATCAGGTAGAAGGCATGGAAGTTAAATTAGAAGGAAACACAACTGCCATTAAGAATATGGAGGTTCAGATAGGGCAAATAGCATCCACCTTGAACACTATGCAAAAAAGTAAGTTTCCAAGTGACACTGAAGTTAACCCACGAGAACATTGCAAAACCGCCAGAAGTGGAAAGGAACTCCAGGAGCCTAAAAAGAAAAATATTGAAGAACCAGTCATCACAACTGAGGAACAGGAAAATAAGGAGGAAGTTGTAAAGGAGGTCACTCCTGCTCTATAGGCTGACAAGCCCACTAGTTCTATTACTTCTAGTCCTCCTAACTCTTTACCTCATCCTTAATTTTTCCAAAAGAAAAAAATTAATGCTCAATTTGCTAAATTTTTTTGAAATTTTTAAGAAACTTCACATTAATATTCCTTTTGCAGATTCACTGGAACAAATGCCAAATTATGTGAGGTTTATGAAGGACATTATGATCGGAAAAAGAAAATTGGAGGCTTATGAAACGGTGAATCTCACTGAGGAGTGCAGGGCAATACTTCAGCGAAAGCTACCACATAAATTAAAAGATCTAGGGAGTTTTACTATTCCTTGTACTATTGGTATTAATTTGATGCCTTTGTATGTTTTCAGGAAACTTGGTCTTGAAGAGGTACAACTGATAACTCTCCAAAAGAGAGTTATTTGGGCGAGAAATTTCATATAAATTAGCATTGCAAATTTTGTTAGAAGTTCTAATTTTAGGCATTTTTTTGCAGCATCAACTATGCTACAGCATTGCAATCAGAAAAGTGCAAGAAAGCGGCAGACTGACAATGACAGTGACAGAGCTGTAATTTGGGAGTTACCACAGTAAATGAAGAAATCACTTTGAAGTGAGAGTTAGGGCCCACAAATGTTGTTTATTGCGCTAAAAACAAATGGGGTATACAAGATAACATTAAAGGAAGCCTCCATACACTTTTACACATCAATCAACCCTCACTTCAAGACATCCTCCCAAGTTCGCTTCACAAAAGGCGAGAAGAAGGTGAAGACTCGAAGCCGTTGTTGAAGCAGACAAAGAGAGAGAGGCCCACAAAGAGCTTAACCTTAAGCTCCTCCTTTTTCTCTCTTGCATCTGTCTCCATTGTAGTTCTTGTTTTCTTTTTGATTTCCCTATGACTATGCATAGCTAAACCCATTTGTAAGGGGGAAATGTTGTGAACTTTTTTTCTTGGGTTGTATACTGTGCTTTTAGCATTAGTGATGAATGAGTATTGAGTTGAAGTTGTGTTTAAATTTATTTTCAGCATGCTTGATCACCATTGTTGGAATATCTCTTTGTTAACTCTTGGAAAAGTGTAATAGAGAGTGATAAACTTCAACTTGTGCTAGATTCTGCTTGTGTTAGAGAATGGGTACTTAAGAATAGGGCTCACGTAGCAAGGCTATAAACTGCTTCTAAATGTTGTTTAAGTTTGTTAATAAACCCTAATAGTAGAAAATCTAGGACACCTGGAAAGGCTCTATGTCTGTTTGGCCAGTACTCACATTGTTAATGCTATAACATTGTTTGAACAGCCTAGAAAAACTCACATTCAACTTTCCCTCTTACCCTTTTAAAAGAAATTTGTTAACCATCTTCATTGCTTACTATTTTGTTAAAAGTTGATTTAAATCTAATTTAGGTGCGGCTTTACAGTATTAACTATGCATTGCAGTTTTTATTTTCTATATTGCCCGTGTTGTTTGTGTTGCCCAATATTTTGCATTTATGTTTTAGCTTTCTTGAGGAATTATTAAAGTGTTTAGTGAACATTCCCTGTGGATTCGAACTTTTTTTATTACTTGCTACAACGAGCTTGTATACTTATACATCAGGAACACATTATCGTTCAACAACAACCAACTACAATATCTTTGCAGCTAGCTGATAGATCTATCACTTATCACAAGGGTGTTATTGAAAATGTTCTAGTCAAAGTTGACAAATTCATTTTCCCTTGACATATCGCGTGCGATAAAATGTCCTAAGGAAGTAAGTACATGTCATAGGATAGATGTTGTTGATGCAACTGTGGCTGAAATTAGAGCTTTTGTTTCATATGTTGATCCCCTTGAAAAATGCATGCTTGGTTCTAATATTGAGAAATTAGGGGAATTAGATCAGGATGTTTATTTTTATCATGATGCTCTTAATCAATGACCAATTATTCATGATAAAAATGTTAAAGTTGATGTGATGAAGCTTAATGAAAAAATTGATGAACCTGTGAAAGCTCCTACGCTTGAATTGAAACAATTACCTGCTCATCTTCGATATGCTTTTCTTAGTGAGCCTTCTACTTTTCCTGTTATTATATCTGCTTCTTTGTGCCAAGTAGAAGAAGAAAAATTGTTGAGAATTTTGCACACTCATAAATCTGCTTTAGGGTAATCCATTGCTGATATAAATGGTATTAGTCCTTCGATAGTTACACATAAAATTTTATTGGAGGATACTTTTCGACCATCAGTTGAGCATCAAAGGAGATTAAATTCGGCCATGAAGAATATGGTGAAAGCTAAAGTTTTAAAACTTCTTAAGGCAGGGATTATTTATGCTATATCTGACAGTTCTTTGGTGAGTCCTGTGCAGGTTGTGCCAAAGAAAGGAGGAATTGATGGTAATAAAAAATGAAAAAAATGAATTCATCTCTACAAGGACAGTAACTGGGTGGCAAGTGTGCATTGACTACAGAAAATTGAATAAGGCCACCAGAAAAGATCATTTTACTCTCCCTTTTATTGATCACATGCTTGATAGATTAACAGGTTATCCTTACTATTGTTTTCTTGATGGTTATTCAGGTTATAATTAGATCGTGATTGCTCCTAAGGACTAAGAGAAGACGACATTCACATGCCCTTATGGTACATTTGCCTTCAGGCGAATGCCATTTGGGTTGTGTAACGCCCCTCCTACATTTCAGCGATGCATGATGGCTATTTTTGCTGATATGGTTGAGAACATCATGAAGGTTTTTATGGATGATTTTTCTGTTTTTGGTTCTTCATTTGACATTTGCCTTCATAATCTTTCTTGTGTTTTGCAGTGTTGTCAAGAAACTAATCTTGCTCTAAATTGGGAAAAATGTCATTTTATGATCACAAAAGGTATAGTTTTAGGGCATAAGGTTTCTGAGAAGGGATTGGAAGTTGATAGGGCTAAAATCTCAACAATCGAACAACTTCATCCCTCGACAAATGTGAAAGGAGTTAGGAGTTTTTTAGGACATTCAGGATTTTACAGGCACTTTATTAAAGATTTTTCAAAAGTTGTTAAACCTTTATGTAATCTTCTTGAAAAAAATGCTCATTTTCTCTTTACTTATGATTGTTTGCTAGCATTTAATATGTTAAAAGAGAAACTGACTTCTGCACCTGTTATTGTAGTTTCTAATTGGAGACAATCTTTTGAGATTATGTGTGATGCTAGTGACTATGCAGTGGGAGCAGTTTTGGGCTAGTGACGAGATAAATTTTTCAGAGCAATTTATTATGAGGACTCTTAACACTGCACAACAAAATTACACTGCCATAGAAAAGGAGATGTTTGCTGTAGTTTTTGCTTTTGATAAATTTAGGTCATACTTGTTAGGCACTTGTGCATACTGACCATGTAGCTCTTCGATATTTATTTGATAAGAATGATGCAAAACCTCGCCTAATTCGATGGATTATTCTTTTGCAGGAGTTTGATTTTAAGATTAAAGATAGGAGGGGTTGTGAAAATGTGGTAGCTAATCACCTGTCGAGGATTGAACAAGACGATCCCACAACATTTCCCATTACAGAAGATTTTCTTGATGTGAAATTATATCAGATAGAGTCTAATATTCCTTGGTTTGCTGACTTTGTTAATTTTCTTGCAGGATGAGTATTACCATCGAATCTCAACTCCCATAAAAGGAAAAAAATTCTTGCATGATGTTAAACAATTCCTGTGGGACGAACCTTTACTTTTCACAAATTTGTTCCGACCAAATCATTCGAAGGTGCGTACCAACTGAGGAAATTAATAATATTTTGCATGAATGTTACTCCTCACCTTATAACGGTCACTTTGCACCTATTCGTACTACTGCTAAGGTATTGCAATCTGGTTTTTATTGGCCTACCATCTTTAAGGATTGTTATACTTGTGCAAAGACTTGTGACATGTGCCAACGAACAGGTAATATTTCTCGACATCACGAAAGGCCCTGAACTGCTATTTTAGAGGTAAAATTATTTGATGTTTGGGGTATAGATTTCATAGGTCCCTTTCCTTCTTCACATGGGTATCTATATATTTTATTGGCTGTTGATTATGTTTCTAAATGGGTTGAAGCTATGACCACGAAAAAAAATGATGCACGTATAGTGTTACAATGTTTACATAAGAATATTTTTACTAGATTTGGCATTCCACGCGCTATTATTAGTGAGGAAGGCTTGCATTTGTGTAATAAATTGTTTAATTCGATGCTCACCAGGTATGAAGTTAAACATAAAATTTCTTTAGCTTATCATCTTCGAACTAATGGTCAAGCTGAAACGTCTAATAGGGAAATGAAGCAGATCTTGGAGAAAAGAGTCAAAACAAACCGAAAGGATTGGACTTTGAAGTTGGACGATGCATTATGGGCTTACAGAACAGCTTTGAAAACTCCAATTGGTATGTCACCATATCGATTGGTGTTTGGAAAAGCTTGTCACCTTCCGGTGGAATTGTAACACAAAGCTTATTGGTCCATCAAGAAATTGAATTTTGATATTCAAAAAGCTCGGGAGCAACGCCTTTTGCAACTTAATGAGATGGAGGAATTTCATTGTCAGGCTTATGAAAATGCCAAACTTTACAAAGAAAKAACAACAAAGTGGCATGATAAGATGATTCAACATAGATCTTTTGAACCCGGGCAACAGGTTCTTTTATTTAATTCTCGATTACGCCTGGCAAACTAAATCTCGATGGTCAGGTCCTTTTACAATAAAGTCATTTTTTCCACATGGCACCATTGAACTACAAGCAAGTGACGGAAGATCTTTCAAAGTCAATGGGCAGTGACTCAAACAATATTTTTGCACGGAAAAGAGAAGTTTCGATAAAACTTTTTTGGATGAGCCAAATTGATCGACAGTTGACCTGTCTAGCTACGGACGTTAAATAAAGTGCTTTGTGGGAGGCAACTCATATATTCCTTTCTTGTGTTTATTTTTGTTTTATTTACTTTATTTTTGGGTTTTTACTAGCTTATTTTATTTTTATTTTTGTTTCTTTGTTTACGTAGGAAAAGGGGTTTAAAAAAAATTGAAATTCATGCATGTTGGACGTATGGAAGCGATATGGCGCAGGCAAAAGCGATACAGCGCCCTGCAGCGCCTGGCCTAACATGATTTCCCGAAGGCACAATGTCATGGCGCTATTGTGATTTCTGGGTTTTTAAACCCAGTTTTCATTCAAAATTTTCAGCCCTATTTTTGAACCCTAAGCGCCACAATGCTCCCCCCATCGTTTTCCCTCCCTTTTGCTCCGTTTTTTTTATTTTTGCCGGTTTCATCCTCAAATCACGATTTCCCAAGGGCACAGCGTCATGCACTATTGGAGCATATTGCGTCCACACAACCATGCTGACAACACGTGTAAGTATACACGAAATTGTCGATTGTAGTACGAAACGAGGTTGAATCCACAGGGACTTTGGATGATATTTTAAACGATGTTCATAGATACCAAAAGCGTGAAATAAAGAACTGTAGATGTTGTTTCGTAACTTAAACAAGTAAACATAAAATAAACAAAGCAATAAACAAATTGCAGCAGCAGACACACTTCGCAAAGTTGATAACAAGAAGAAGAACGAGTACAAAATATGAAAACAGAGAGGTAACAAATATAGGAAAGTGGGGGAGATTCACATGCATCCACAGACCTATCAACCTACCTTCTAGCTAACCAACATTCATTAATGCCCAACTCGACTTGGTTCCCTTCCGAGACACCCAAACATGGAAACCCACAACTCCCGTTGCTAAGTTCCAAGCATTAAAAACAAGTTCTAGGCATGATTAGAAGACCCCATTCTTGAGAATCTACAAATACTATAGAAAAGTACTAATCACTAATGAAGCAAGTCAGCAAACCGTAAGCCCTCCCGAGTCTATACAAAAGCTAGCATACAGAACAAAGCGGCCAACAATGCTCAATAAGATGTAATAAATAAACACAACTTCATTAAAGAACGAATATAGCAGCTAGAGGTTCAGTTTTATAACAGTTACAACATGGGAATCTCCCCCGAAATGGGGTTTAGCTCATAAATGAAGAAGAAAATGCAATGGGTAAAGGAAGAAGACAACTAATCTTAGGGAAATAGTAGAAAAACTGAAGAAGAAGAAGATGACAGCTCGAAAATGCAGCGGAATATCCCTTCTGTCGTCAGCTTTCTGCCCCGAAAATGGAGAGAATCCTCCCCCTTGTCGTTTCAGCTCTCAAAAGTGTCTCCCTTGGGATCTGTGTGTGGCGGCTAGGGCAACATACCCCTTTTATATCGGGTTCCGTTTTTAGAGAACCCGACTAAAAATTGTACGGACACGGTAAATCCTGTGTCTGCCTGTTACTGCACAGTGAACCCATGCTCCAGCTTCGCTTCGCTCCAGCTTTAATCTGATCTGTCTTGAAATTGCCTTGCTCACTCTTCTCTGGATTTAGCACTATCTTTATGTTTAGTCTTTCGCTTTCAGACCTGTGCATTTACACCAGAAATAAGAGCATTCAGTACAATATTTAGCTACAAACATTCAAAACCTGGGGCTTTTAGCTCAGATTCCAATTTCTAAACCTGGGACATTTAGTGTTGATCTTGCAGTGCAATGGTTATCTGATTATAACCACTATAGCCATTAAGGAAACAGTAGTAGTCTTAACCAGCCAGTCTGTCCAAAAAAGGTTACATAAAAGGCAGGGGAAATGGTCTTTCTTCGTGGCCTTATTGAGCTTTTTGTGGTAGATGCAAATCCTCCAACCAGTCACTGTCCTTGTAGGAATAAGCTCGTTCTTTGCATTCTCTACCATTGTCATTCCCCCTTTCTTTGGTACACATTGTACCGGGCGGACCCATTCACTATCTAAGATAGGATATATAATTCCAGCATCTAACCACTTGAGTATTTCTTTCTTTACCAGTTCTTTCATCGTTGGGTTCAACCTTCTCTGATGTTTAATGAAATTCTTGCAATTTTCCTCTAGGACAATCTTGTGCATGCAGTAGCTGGGGCTAATTCCTTTAATATCCACTATGGTCCAACCTAAAGCTTTTCGGTGCTCCTTTAACACTGCCAGCAACTCCTCCTCCCTGTTCTTAGGCAAATTGGCTGCGATAATTATTGGCAAGGTGTTGGCTGTTCCTAAGTACGCATACTTAAGATGCTGCGGTAATGCCTTCAATTCCAATTCTGGTGGTTCTTCTATTGACAGTTTCAATTGTTTCTGATTGACTTCTTCTAGCTTTAAGTCTTTGTGCATCCTTGACCATGAATTTGTGGTTTCTTTTCCTCCATCCATAGAAAGCACTTCATAATAGAAATCTTCAGTCCTTTGCAACATGGTTTCCAGTTCCAAATTTTGGTTTTCAAGCAGAAATTTTGAACTTGCATTCTTTCTCTCAACTTCATCCAACATTCTGAGCACAAAACACTCCTCAGCTTCTACAAGGTATTTCAAAGACTCGTACACTGAAAATTTCATCTCTTGGTCTTGTACCCTCATAGTGACTTCCCCTTTATGCACATCCACTAGAGCTTTTCTTGTCGCCAGAAATGGTCTTCCTAGAATGATAGGTACTTCGTCATCTGCATCAAAATCAAGAACAATAAAGTCAGCAGGGAATATAAATTTACCTAGTTGTACCAAAACATCCTCTATTTTTCCTTCTGGGTTAGCAATGGATCTATCAACGAGCTGTAGGGTGACCGTTGTTGGCTTAACTGCTCCCATCCCCAGCTTCTGATATACTAACAAGGGCATTAAGTTAATGCTTGCTCCGAGATCGCAAAGTACTTGTCCAATTTTATGACCACCGATTGATACTGGGATTGTAAAGCTTCCCAGATCTTTCATCTTTTGTGGTATTTTTTTGGTTAGAATTGTGCTACACTCATTTGTTAGGCAGATCGTTTCGAATTCTCCTAACCGTCTTTTCTTAGTGAGGACATCTTTTAAAAACTTCACATAAGTAGGCATCTGCTCCAAGGCTTCCACTAGAGGTATGTTTATGTGTATCTGTTTAAGCACCTCCAAAAATCTTTTGAATTATCCGTCTTGATTCTTTTTCTGTAAACGCGAGGATAGGGTACTGCTGGAACGTAGTCAGCTATTAGTGCTGGAACCTTAGATTGTTCTGTCTTTTTGAAGCCTTCAGCTTTCTTAGTCACAAGCGGTCCAACTTTATTGAACTTTAGCTTTTAAGACGCCCGATTGTCCATTGAGGCTTCAGCATCCTCTATGTTTATTGTTTGCGTTCCACTATGCCTCTTCTTTTCAAATTTTGAGTGTGAACCAATCTTTGGGGCTTGTGCTTTAGCTGGTTCTGTTAACTCTTCTACATTGGCCTTGGGCTCTGCAACTGCTTCTTCGTGATCTTTTTCCTGCTGCGATATTGATGGTAAAGCTTTGCCACTCCGTAGTGTCAATGCCTTGCACTGCTCTTTAACATCTCTTAGGTTGCTCTGTATCACTTGGCAGCACACCTTTTGGTCTATTCTTCAATTCTGTTGCCAACTGTCCTATTTGGACTTCCATGTTTCTCAATGATGTTGCCTGACTCTGCAAGAGAGCTGTTTGACTTTGCACGTTGGCATCATTCTTAGTCATGTAAACTTTAAACATCTCCTCTAAGCTCATTGATTCTGGTTGCTTTTGCGTGTTCGACTGATTTTGTCCTGAAAACCTAGCAGATACTATGGTTTTTTAGTATACCTTGGGTGTTACTTGAACCAGCATTATTGCCTACTTGAGTTCTTCCCCAACTGAAGTTTGGATGATTCCTCCTACTTGAGTTGTATGTGTTACCATACACATTATTTCTATTTTTCTACTGATTGCCCAAGTAATATACTGATGTGGGATTGCCCGGACAGTTTTCAAAGTGATGTTCCCCTTCACAGGGCACAGGCTGCTCTGTACAGCCGTCACCTTTGCCTTAGAACCTGCGACATCATTTGTAATGACATGCTTCATGACGATATCAGCCAAGCGCGAGATTTTGGAATTGAGGTCTGCCACTACATCCTCTGTTACTAACCCCGTGGGACTTGCTGTTGTTGATGCAACTTGTGATTTCGACCATTGATACTTATTCCTTGAAATTCTTTCCAATATGCCAAAAGCTTCTGCATACGGTCTTGACAGCAAAGCTCCATTGGCTGAGGCATCAATTACCAATTGTGTCGCCTCATTTAGTCCATTATAATAAGTCTCAATCTGAATGTAGCGGAGTATTCCAAGATGGGGGCATTTTTGTAACAAACCTTTGAATCTTTTCCAAGAATCACTTAACGATTCTCCTGGTAACTGCTAAAAGTTGTTTATCTTGTTTTTTAGTTCAGCATTCTTCGAAGGTGGGAAATACTGCATCAAGAATTGCTCTGCTAAGTCGTTCCATGAAGTAATTGATTCGGCGAGCAAGGAGTCCAGTCATGCTCCAGTAGAGTCCCTCAAGGAGTAAGGGAATAGCTTCAATCCCATCGCTTCCTTACTAACTCCAGCTTCCTTAAACGAATCAACCACTTGTATAAAATATCTTAACTATCTGTGCGGGTCTTCTGATGCTAAATCATATAATGGTCTCAATGTTTGCAACATTTGAAACATTGCATGCTTCAGCTCAAATCTCCCTGCTTCGATGATTGGATCAGCAATGACAGGGTTGAAGTCATAGAACATTGGAGCTGCATATGCTCTAATTTCCTGCTCTGTGTCATCGGCAAGCAGAACAGCGTTCATGGGAGGTACTTTATTGACAACTCCTTCCCCTGCTATTCTTGCTACTTCGTTCTCAGGTGGGTTTTGCTTGTTGTGATTCATTTCTACTTTCTCTCTTTTTTTTCCGGTTCTGGGTCAAAAAGTGAATTCGAATGCAGGAAAATCGTTCATTCACAGCTCCCACACTCTTGAAAAAGAGCAGCAAGGTCTTTAAGCACCATACCTCAAAATAACTAACCACAATCTATAATTCTCCAAAAATTCCCCGGCAATAGCGCCAAAAACTTGTTGTATTTCCTAGAAATAGGCGAATTATACACTAATTTTGTCAATTGTAGTACAAACAAGGTCGTCTCCACAGGGAATTCATGCATATAGAAAATGATTAATTAACTTTGAGTTACCAAAAAAAAAAGAAATTGAAGTTGGTTTATCAATGTCTCCAATAACTTGAAAAATAAAATGCAAATAAAATAGTAGATGAGAGAGCAAATAACTGCTCTTGAAAGCTTCCACCGAATAAGTGAACACAAAGGGGTTTACATCGATGTTTAGGGATTCAGGGAGAAGAAATCCACCTACTGATTTTAAACGTCATCTACTGAAGAAAGACACCTACAACTCTTAACGCCCAGACCCTCACGGCTCTCTTCCGAGTTACCCATCAAATGATCTAACCTAACTTCCGTTGTGGTTACAACAAGCATTAACCAATCTATATGCACCGGATAGTAAACCCCATTCCTAGGTATTCACTCCTCTATTTCAGAAAGAACACTCGAGCTAAATCAGCGTCTCTCTCTCTTCCGTCGTCAATGGAGACCCCAAGTCTTTCAGGGAATGTTCCCTGAAATCGATACTTCCAAATTAGGTCTCCAAAAACGTCCTCGTTCGGTTGGGGTCCCTCTTTCTTTAAGTACTGGGCCTTTAATCTTTTACGGCACCAAAGAACCTCACGCGGATGCTGTGTGGACAATGTACGGACGCTGTACGAACACGGTAACAGTATGGGTGAAATGTAATTACTGCTCCAGCCTATCCTTTATAGCTTCCAAAGCGCTAGCCCGCTTCCAACTTCAACCATTTTTGCTCTTAGCCTTCTGCAGCACCAATTTATTCCACTAAAGCCTCACCTGCTCCGAATCCACCATACTTTTCTCTCTGCATTAAACATTCACAATTTAACATTCACTAAAAATTCAATGAATCTACAAAAATATATGCATTGAAGGATCTTTTTGGAATTTCTCATGTTCTTAGGGCTTAATTAGCTTGTATCTCACATTCTTGGCACACAATTACTCTTAGCTTGACCCATAATTCACTTTCTATTTGAGAGCTATCAGCTAGTCAACAAAATTCAGTGAAGAATTCTGATTCTCCTACTCATGCGTTCACGTCTTACTCCAATCCTGATGTGCTACATCAGTGTCAACAACTTCTCTAATTGTTGCAATCTCAAATGGCGACATCGACTTTTGGAGAAAATAGTGCCTCTGTTTCACATATAGCAGGTACTAATTCGCATTGGATTATTGATTTAGGTGCTTCTGTGCATCTTTGTTGTTCATGGTCTCTTTTTGATACTATTACCAAAATTTCTCCTATCTCTGTGGGATTGCCAAATAAATCTCGATATGAAGTGGAATTCTCAGGCTCAGTATGACTTTTTGATGATTTTTCTTCATGGTGTTCTGTATATACCACAGTATCACTTTAACATCATTTCCATCAGCATGTTATTCAAGGATATGCCTCATTTATCAGTGGAATTCTCTACTAACTCTTGTATCCTCCAGGACAAGTCCACTTCGAGGATGATTGGCAAAGGTAGCTTGGTCCGTAGGCTTTATCTGCTTGGTCCTATGATTGACTTTACTGTGGTCTCCAACTTGTTTGTTCTCCTACTACATTTTCTGTCAATGTTTCTGCTGTTAAGATTTCTCCTGATGTATGTCATAGACGTTTTGGCCATCCTTCCTCTACTAGATTGCATTCTCTTAGAGATGTTTTGCCTATTGAAACTCATGTTTTAAAGGATTCTTACTTTGATACATGTAAGATTTGTCCATTAGCAAAACAAAAGAGATTGTTTTTTCATTCGAGTCAACATAGGGCTACTAAGATCTTATACATGCTGACATTTGGGGACCATTTGCTCATCCAACACATTTTGGTTATAAGGGAGATTATGTTCTTATTGCAGTTTTTCTTGTAAATAGAACTCCTTCTCCTCTATTAAAGTGGAAGTCTCATTACACTGTTTTATTTCAGCAAGAGTCTGATTATTCTCTTTTTCGAGTTTTTGGCTCATTGTGTTTTGCTTCCATTATGAGTTCTCATCGAACAAAGTTTACTCCACGGGCTCGGCCAGCTGTTTTTATGAGCTATCCACCTGGGATGAAAGGTTATAAATTATTTTATATTGAGAGAAAGATCTTCTTTGTTTCTTGGGATGTGGTATTTCATGAAGAACTTTTTCCCTTTCTTAATATCCCAGCTGATGGCAATTCTGTAGACCCCTTTCCAGACCTTGTGTTGCCTTGTGCTATGGACTTTCAAGTGGATCCTCTACCAAATGTTTCTACTGATAGTGCTAACAGTCATACAATACTTATTGGTGGCTCTTCAGATGATCCTATTGGTCCTTATATTGGCGACTCTTTAGATGATCCCATTGTTCCTAATGTCCTTGATAATGCTCAGCAACCTAGTACACTTGATCATGGTAGTAACATTGATCCATAGTCTAGCACACTTGGCCCCTCTGAACAGTAGCTTATTCGGCGTTCTACTCGGTCTACACAAATGCCTTCTTATTTACGCGATTATCGCTGCAGTCTATTAACTCATTCTTTGCCATTTACCACATTTACTAAACAGCCTTTGGAGGCTCATATCTTTTATGACAAGCTCTTTGTTTCACATCAGTTTTTTGTTCTGAATGTGTCTGCATCTTATGAACCTCAGTGTTATCATCAAGCTGTTATTTATCCTTATTGGCGACTTGCTATGAAGGTTGAACTTGATGCGATGATGGCTAATAATACATGGCATGTTGTGCCACTACCTCCCAATCGTCATACGGTGGGTTGTCGTTGGATTTACAAAATCAAACACAACTCTGATGGTTCCATTGAGAGGTATAAAGCCCGTTTGGTCGCTAAGGGCTATACTAAACAAGAAGGCATAGATTTTGTTGAAACCTTTTCTCCGGTTGCCAAGATGGTTACTGTGAAGGACCTCCTCACGCTTACTACTTCTAAGTCTCGGCCTTTGATCCAGTTGGATGTTAATAACGCTTTCCTCCATGGTGATCTTACTGATGAAGTGTATATGGACTTGCCTTTGGTTATAAGCCTGATGTTTCAGTCCCTTCTACAGGATCACGTTTGGTGTGCCGACTTAATAAGTCCATCTACGATCTTAAATAGGCCTTTAGGCAGTGGTTCTCCAAATTTTCTACTACTTTACTTCATTTGGGTTTTCACCAATCAAAATCTGATTATTCTTTGTTTGTTCCAGGTTCTGGTGACACGTTCATTGCCTTACTTGTTTATGTGAATGACATAATCTTATTGGGGCTAATATTTCTCTTATCCGGTCTTTACAATCTGTGTTGAATAATCAGTTTCGTCTAAAGGAGCTTGGCAATTTGAAATATTTTCTTGGGATTGAGATTGCCTGAAGCACTCGAGGTATTTCTTTATCCCAAAGACATTATACTGTGACATTATTGGAGGATACTGGACTCCTTGGTTGTCGTCCTAATACAGTTCCTATGATCCCCCACTTCGCCTTCGTGCTTTTGATAGTGAGCCCCTTCATGATCCACTTGTTTATTGAAGAGTTGTGGGACAATTATTATATCCTATCATATCTCGATCGGACATTACATTTGCAATACACATGTTGAGTCAAATTATTTCTAAACCATGTAAATCTCACCTTGATGCTACATATTATTTGCTTCAATATCTTAAGGGGTCTCGGGCCAAGGGATTTTTATATCGACTTCTCCTTCTTTTCAGCTTTGTGCTTTTGCCGATGCTTATTGGGCTTCCTGTCAGGATACTCGTCGTTCGACCACTGGTTTTTGTGTATTTCTTGGAGAATCCTTAGTATCTTGGAAGTTGAAGAAGCAGATAACTATTTCTCGTTCATCTGCTGAGGTCGAGTATAGAGCTTTGACCACTGTTGCTTGTGAGCTTGTCTGGGTTTCCCATTTACTTACTGATTTACAAGTTACTTTCTCTCCTCCAGCCTTATTGTTTTGTGATAATCAGGATGCTATTCATGGGCTCCTTGCAAATATGGCAAAAAGATTACATAAAATTAATAAAATAGCACTCACATTCTAAAATTTCAAATATAGCAAGTTTTTACCAATTCACGCAGGCCCACATTGTTAAAAGTCTTAATTACCCTGCAAGCCCAATATTAACATGCAAAAGCCCGAATATGGTAGCCCAAACCAAAAGAAAACCTAATTTTTCAAATTCCATCATTTTCGTCTGTTCGACGTCCATCCTTCACCACCACTTTTTCATTCAAACCATCAAAACAAAACCTAACTTTTCAATTTTCACTCTGATTTCCGTTCGATTTCCATTCGATTTCCATCAAGAAAGTTATCCCGAAATCATTTTCGTTCGTTCGATTCTCATCCAACCTTCGAGCTTCTGATTTCCAGCCCAAATACGTCTGATTTCCATTCGATTTCCTTCAAGAATGTCATCCCCAACTACCATTTTCGTTCGTTCAATTCTCATCCAACTAGCAAGGAGCGACAATGTTTACCAAATTTCAATTTCCGTCTGATTTCCGTTCGTTCGTTCGTTCTGATATCATTCAATTCCCGTTTGATTTCTTTAAGTAGAGGTATATATGTTTCCATTTCGATTTTTGCTGAACTCCTAACACACATTTCTTACATTTTGATTTTTGGGATAAGTAGAGATATATATGTTTGCTTCCATTTCGATTTCAATTTACTATAGCAGTGACTATATTGAATATATCAGTTATAATGGTTCACATAGCAGTGACTATAGCAGTAACTACCATTAATTTTGTTTAAACTTTATATTTTTTTAGTTTGGTTCTGTTTTTTCATTTGTTTATATGTCTTAGTGCAAGTTACACCTATATGGACAAGAAAGAAAGTAAAATGGTTCAAAAAAGAGAACGAGTAGTATTGAAGCATGAATCTTCCAAGGCGAAGAAAAAAAGAAGAAAAGAGTGAGGTATGTTATATACTACTGATTTTAAGAATTTATGATATAATATTCCTTATGTGATTWTCTATGCAATATATATATATATGATATACGTCTGATATATTATTGATATGATAATGATATGTTTGATATACGTTCAATATATTATTGATATGATAATGATTACTATTCATATGATATTCTGATAGACTTGATGTGAGTTTCTATGCAATATATGTTTGGTATACGTCTGATATACTATTGATATACTTACGACATACTTATGACATATTTGATATATTATATTTTACCTTAACATGATATTGAAATGTGGTGTTCTGGAGTTAAAGTACAACAGCACTCTAAACTAGAAACAATTGACAACGTCTTAAAAATGTTTTCACCAACTCAGAAAGAAATATTTGAAAAAGGACCCTTTGGACACTTCTTGTCATTTAGGTTTAGCAGATGTCCACTACAATTACTAGTGCATCTAATTAAGAGAATATCTGACAAAAGTCCAAAAGATGCATTAGTATTCAACTTTGATGGAAAGTTTACAAGATTTGGATTGAAAGAGTTTAGTTTGATGACAAGTTTGAATTGTTGTGATGAATACCCCACTCTTGACGAGATCATTATAGATGGAGAAACAAATACCCATGATCTTGGGAACACATTTTTTAAGCTTAGAGAGACAATAGATAGAAGAAATGTACAAGCAGCTTTTCACATTGGGTCTCAAAATGATAATTTAATGGTGAAAATTGCTAACTTGTACATCTTAGAATGCTTATTGTTTGCCAAA
>NW_019104784.1:173912-187147 GCF_001995035.1 Momordica charantia
TCATCCATAGTTCACTACCTCTATAACGAGATGCTCTAACATACCATTGGCAGCCATTCTGAACACATTCAAACTCAACTGATTTGAAATTTGATCTCAAAGTCTTGAACTGAAGCTATTCTTTATAGCCATAAAGTGAAAAGCTTTTGATAAAACTTCCTTATTTACAAATAGATCCTTCTCCTTTAGATGAAATGCAGAAGACATACTAGTAATATCAACATCATTATAATCTTGAAAATCTCTTTCAATTATAGCAGAAGAAGCAATAAACAGACCTAAATTCTCACTTCCAGAATTAATAACACTAGACTCCTCCAAAGGCATAACATTTATATGAGCAACTAAAGGATATCTTGTGCTGTCCTCCTTAACCAAAGTAAAAAACCAAGCAACATCTTTATCTTCATTAATCTCAACAATAGTTTGAACTGAAAATTGAAAATTGAAAATTACTACCAAACTTTAATAAAACTGAAAATTGGACAAAACAAATTGATGGATCTAACTTCACTTCATTCAATATCAAATTCCTAAAATTCTGAAAATTCATATCGTCATCAACCAAAATCCCAATAGTTTTGTAATTCATATAGCAATGAATATCATCTCATTCACCACTGTGAAATACAATTATTGCAAGCTTGCCCATAACTACAAATACTGCAAAAATATAAAATATTGATGATATTAGTATATCAATCAACAAATAACATAACATAAGCTGCAGATATACGCTATATTTAATACCTATATTGAGTATATAAATTATAGATATACGTAAAATATCTATGATATACCTCATTGATACACTTCATATTCAATGGAAGTATATCAGTATGATATACCTCACTGATTTAGGTGATCGTAAAATTCAGGTAGGTTCTCCACAATCTTAATGGTGATCATTCGCCCAAAATCAGACATCAATAATTAAAATCAAGCTTAAATTCGAAAGAAGAAGAAGAAAAACTAAAATCAAGACCTCAAAAACGAACAAAATCGAAGAAGAAGAAGAACAAAAACTAAATATAATTATAATAGTCCCTCAAGAAGTCTAAATTCTTCTTTTCGAAATCTGCCTTATTAAAACGGACAGAAGTTCCTCAAAGGCTGAAAGTTCTTCACGAACAAAATCGAAGAAAAAGAAGAAATAAAATCTAAAGAGCTAAAATGGAAACCTGATGAACGAACAAAGACGAAGTAAGAAGCTAAAATCGATACCTGATGAACGAATTAATACGAACGAAGAAGCTAAAATTGATACCTGATGAACGAATGAAGACACGCGAAGAAGAGACGAACGAAGAAGACGATGATCCGAGAGAGAACGAAGAAGCACGAAGAAGATGATGATCCTAGAGAGAACGAAGACGCACGAAGAAGATGATGATCCGAGAGAGAACGAAGAAGCGCGAAGAAGAGACGAACGAAGAAGACGATGATCTGAGAGAAAACGAAGACGAGCGAGAAATTGATGAGGGCAATTTGGGAATACTCAAAAATTCAAAATCAGAATCCTATGAAAATTGCTATATTTGAAATTTTGATAAGTGGGTGCTATATTGTTAAATACCTAAAACTTATTTGCCACCAAATGAAATAACCCTGCTATTCATTTAGCATCAAATCCTGTTTTTCATAAGTGGACCAAACACATCGAACTTGACTGCCATTTTGTTCGAGATCGTGTTCGGGATGGTTTTCTTCGGTTACTCCCAGTTCGGTCTCATATGCAGCTTGCGGATGCTTTTACCAAGTCGTTTCATCGTCCAGCTTTCAAATTTCTGATGTCCAAGATGGGTTTACTCGATATTTACAGTCCATCTTGAGGCGGCGTATTAGATATTCTATTTTAATGTAACTTGTATTAAAAATTAGTTGAAACAGTTTTAGTTATGTTGTTATTCTTTAGTATTTAAAGAAGAGTTGTACTATTATTTCATTAATGAGAAATTATCAACATTTTTCTCATTCTTACAGTTCCATAAGATTCAAGCAACTAGGTGAAATTGCATGAATCCCGACCGAGATTTATGCGATCTCAGATGAGATTCATGCTCGAGATTTATTATCATTTAACTTTAATGAATCCAAATAAAAAGAAAAAAAATAAAGGGCTAGATTTATTCAATCTCGGTGGGATTCAAGTCCGATATTTATGCCCATTTTAATTTCAATGAACCCAAGTAAAACGGAGAAGAAAGATCGAAGAGAGAAGAAGAAGAATGAAGACAACTGAAGGAAAAAAAACGGGGAAGAGAAACTAAGAAAGGGAGATTTATTTTTTGAATTAAGGAGTACCGCTGTAATATTACCTCAATTTAAATTCAATTAAATATTAAAGTGGGTCGTTTGGATACATTTTACCAGAGTCATTCCAAAATCAATGGAACATCACTTTGGTCAATTTGCCTGGTAATCCCTCTCTTTCGATCGTGGGAAATTGACTAAAATGACTCACTCAAGTTTCCCATTTACCCAAGTAACCCACCCCTATAAAATTGTTTTCAATAACCCATCTCATTATTTTAATTAATTTAGAAAAAAGGGAAGTTACATTTCTACCCCTAAAATCAAAAAACAAACCGTTGCTCAACTCTTCCCTCTCCCTCCCCTATTCGTCTTCCTCTTTCTCTTCGTTGAACTTCTTCGTTTTTGTCTTCGTCTTCCGCTTCATTTAGCTTCGTCATCTTCACATGATTTCATCAGAATTTCTTCTTCCTCATCTCTCACACAAAGCTTTGAGGTAAAGATCTCTCTTTATTGTATACTAATTCACGGCGTCGATGTGATTATATACTCTGAATCGATGTCATATGGTTTTTCTAGTTTATTGGGTTTGATTTCTGTAAAATTGGTGGTAGTAGGTAAGGTATTTCAAATTTGGGAGTGGGTATTTGCAATGGATTCGGATTCTTGGGGTGATTTTGTACGAAGTGGGTTAGGGCTTCGATTATTGAGAGACTGAACATTTCTCGGCGGATTTCGGGCGAAGAATATGGGTTTTAACGTTTTGGAGTGGGTTTTAGAAATGGGCAAGAATTCTCGTGATCTTTCGGGGGAAGAAGATTAGTGATTTGGAAGGTTTTCAGGGCATTTCAGGCATGGTTCATATATTTTGGAGTGTATATTCTGTGGGAATTCTCAGGCCCTTTCGGGCATGAATGATATATTTTGGAGTGTATATTCTGTGGAAATTCTCGGGACCTTTCGGGCGTGAGTGATATTTTTTGGAGTGAATCTTCTGTGGGAATTCTCGGGACCTTTCGAACGTGAGTGATATTTTTTGGAGTGAATCTTCTACGGGAATTCTCGGGGCATTTCAGGCGAAGTGGATAAGAATTTAGATGTTCAACATTCTCGTGGGCTTTTAGGTTCTGGTATAATTCTCGGTGCCCATTCTCGCCCGGGAATTCAGCCGAAAGATTTTACAGTACTATACTTCGAGCAAAGTTATTTTAATATTGTAAAATTCTCGTGCACGACTTTGCCCGAGAATGGAACCGGGAAATATGACAGGATTATGTTTTACACCCTTTTTTTTGTTGGTTGAAAGAATGTTTGGTTATTAGTATATGTATGTCTTATCTATGTCTCTGATCATAGGATCCTTTATTTACTCATTTCCAGGTTAATTCAAAATGGAAATAGTACCTAAAATGTCTCCCTCATCCTATGCCTCCGCCAACTTGACATGTCTATCGCACCTAGCGAAGACTACCGCAACCATTAAAAGTAAATTGACCCCACCACGGCTTAGGATGTTTAGGAAAACTGTATTCAGTCACCTCCTTGACTTGGACCTCGTATTTAACGGGTCATTGATATACAACATCATACTTATGGAGATCGAGGATAGTACACTTGGCACCATTAGCTTCAGCCTGTTTGGGAGTAAGGTGYCATTTGGGTGGAGGGAGTTTGACATTATTTCTGGCCTTAATTATGATAAGAGTCAAGTTAGAAAATATACATCTCCCCACAGTCTTAGGACTCTTTACTTTAATGATAGTAAGGACGTTCTGTTGAGTGAATTTTAGAAGATTTATATAGCCGCATGGTTCGAGGATGACTTCGACGCGGTCAATGTATCTATTGTTTACTTAGTAGAGTTAGTTCTGTTGGGGAGAGAGAGGACCCTGAAGTACGACTATACATTGCTGGGAATAGTCCATGATTGGGAAACGTGCTGCAACCACGATTGGGGCATGCTGTCCTTTGATAAGACTATATATAGTCTGAAGCGTGGCACGACGAAGAGGTCGAAGGATGAAATCGTATAATCTCTACAGTTTCGCTTGGGCGTTCCAGGTATGAGCATAAATACTTGTTTCCAGTTTTTGTTCCTTTCAACTGGTCAATAACGTCCACCACTTATACTTTCAGGTGTGGGCCTATGAGACTATATCTTCCTTATCTAGGCGTGTGGCCAATAAGGTAAATCTGGATGTCGTGCCACGTATTATTCGGTGGAGGTGCGGCCATTCAACTGCATGGCATGTGCTGGACAGAGAGATTTTCCGATCTAACACAGTAAGTTAAATCCTGTTAATACCTAACTTACTTTAACTTCCATATTTATGTCGACACGTTCATTACCATTGTTGTAGAGAAGAACTCGATCAATAGAAGCAACAGATGCTGAGACGACCTTCTTAAATAGGACGTTCGAACCACCCGAGCCCGAAGATGAGGATGAAGTCCCGCGTGAGAACGATGCTGCTGAACCATCAAGTGCACGTGCAAGACCAAAGAAGGATGATGTGGGACAAGGAGTGAACATCAGTGAAGGTGTCAGAGAAGACGTTCATGTGGAGGCTGAGGAGAAGGAGGAGAATGAAAGTGGTAAGAAGGTACGCATGTTCAGTGTGCGTCTGAGGAAGGTTGAGAAATGTTTGAAGCGCATCGAAAAGTACTGTTAGGGTTGACTTTTTACTGTAGAAACATGTGTTGGTAGCCCTGTTTGACCACGTTTTTGACCCATTTCCCATTATTATTTGCCAAAAAGGACCACATATTCTTAAAGTAGAACATACATATTATTATTTCTACATAAAAGTCAAACTATGGTACTTTAGGAAAAATATGAGATAAATGCGGTCAGAGTTGGAAGAAAATAACATAATTATGTCTTTTTTGCAGAATTGCGCCTGATGCATTTTTTGGAGGGCAATTTGTCAAAACAAACGTTTTGATTAATGAAGGGCAAGAAAGACATTTCCCACATATTCAAAACCGTCAGTCCAAGACTAAGTAAGGTGGTTAGGTGAATCTCAACCCTTTTCCACCTAAAATGGAGGGGAGTTTCAACCAACCTATGGTGCTATAAAAGGAAGTTATTCATCCCTAAGCAAATCATCCCTTCCAAGCTTCATTTCATCTTCTTTTAGATGCTCTCTAGTTGTAGAATACGTTTTTAGGGTTTATGTTCATGTTCTAGTTGTTCATTTCTTCGTTTTTGACGCTTTTACCTTTCGTAGTGCTTTTAATTCGAGTTCTTACTTCCGTTCTTTGTTCATTCTGTTATCTTAAAGTTCTTTAGCGAGTTTCAACTTCCCTCACACTCAAAAGAGAAGAGGGTCAAGCTAGAACTCCTTGTACGACTTATTTATTCATTTAAATTCAATGAAAAATACTTTCTTTATGTTTTTGTGCATTTAATTTAATTTAATTATGTTCTAAATTAGTTATCAACCTCCTTGTAGAATGTTTTAGTCAAATGATTTGATTTTCAACACGCTCGGAATTTTGGCTAGATTGCGCCTGACACTTTTTTGGGTTGGTTTCTAAAAACTTCTCTTTACGTCTTTTTTCCATTTAACCAGTGGGAACTTGATTTATATTCCAAAACCCACCCTTGGGAAAGGTGAGTTAGGTAAAATAATAGGAAACCAATATGAGATGTGACTTAGAAATAAGCGCATAAAATATGGTTCTAGGCATAGGCCCTCTGACCCATAATGCAAATGAGTTGGTAGATATTCTCTAGGATTGTAATCACACATAGGAATATGATTGTAGATTACCCTAGCCTCTGCAGCAACCAAAAGCGGTAGTGAAAGAGTAGAACTCAAATCCCAAAAAAGCCAGGAATTGCACCTGATGCATTTTCCCAACATAGTGTATTTTCCATGTTTTGCATCAAAACCAAGGTAGGAGACAAGGAGGTTGAGTTTTACCAAATTGCTTGTTAGTTAAAACCCCAAACAACAACATTTCACCACTATTTTCTTCCTAAATCACAATTGCATATTTGAACCATTTCACTGCATTACTTGATTTTGAAAAGCAACAAGTCCCTGAGGATTCGACCTTGGATTACTTCCGAGTATTACTTGTGACCGTATGCGCTTGCACGAGTCTCTAATCTTTTTAAAGGTAGAGAAAGTTCCAACAAGTACTCCCTACCACAATGTCCTCCATTGACAAACAAACTGCATCACCTGTCCTAACAATTTCCCTTGAGCAAGAAGCTTGACCAGTTGCACATGGTGCATTCGTATTGACCACGTGTACTTCGGTTGAGGGGTCCGATGATGGACCGGCTACATCCACTGGGTCTACTTCCTCCTCGTTGTCAAAATTAACATCATCCTCGAATTCATTATCGTGGTTGTCATTATCCTCGGCCTCGTACTCCATGTCATTCTTATCGTTATCGTGTCATTGATCGCAATAGTTTGTTTCATCGTCACCCAAGTTACATGATACTACATTGTTCGTCAGCGGCGTCATTGATGGGACAAAATATGATGGGCCTGGGAGCATGGAATCAAAATGAAGCGATGGCGCATAATACGGAACGGTCTGCCCTAATTGGTGGGGAAATGATTGGAATGCTTCTGGTTCTGGAACGTTAAGATTCCTTGAACTGCTTCCAATGCCATGTATTTCCTTAGGTACGACAGATACATACAATGAGACTTCGAATGGATATTGAGGGCATTTTAAAAAAAATCTAAGGCTATGGTCATCAAAGATGTAATATTTCGGAACCTGGTACTGCAGATTGAACTTATATACACAGTGTATCAAGATTTTGAATCGGTCTGGATCTATTCAGGTAAGGCTGAACATAGAAATAAGGAGTTCGTCATAAGTTATACAGTCGTCCACATTCAAACTTCCCATAATTCCAAATTCATATACAAATTGTGACTTATTCCACCTACCACCATAACTAACAAATAGGCGAGACATCCTGCATGTGGAAAGAGAAGCATTCAAAATTCGAAAATTCTTGGGTGGCAATTCTTGATTTTGAGGAGAGAATTCACGCCCGAATATATTATAATTCTCGCCCGAAAATCATATTATATGGTGATTTTCGATCGTAAAAAGCTATAACTTCGCCCGAGAATCATGCAAAAATACAGACAGTACATGCCCCAAACATGTCGTTCTCAAAGAAAAAATAAAAACCACAAAAATGCACTCAAGGTTTCCAAATAAAAAAAAAACAAAAGGACATACATATAAATGTACGACTTCAAAGACGAAAAAGACGAAAAAGGATCATTATTTGTAAAGGACATTTCACCTACCTGGTTCGTGTAGAAATCTTACCTAGCTACAAGCAAACAACATGGTCTGCAAAGCTGAGTACGAAGTGCACAGATGTAGAAGACTGGTTTGCTGAAGTGCACAGGTGGGAGAGTTGGTTGTTTGAATTAATTGAAAAAATATTAACTTCTCGGGCGAAATAATACCAGTTAACGGTCGGGAATTCATTGTAAGTCAACCTCATTTCTCATCAATTCCCGACCATAAACAACCAAAAATTATCATTTTAAACCAGTTTTTGGTCAGAAAAAATATTTTGTCGACCGAAAATTTAGGCTGCAATCGAGGGATAGTTTGGTACATTTAGTTCTAACAAGTCTGAAAAAGTTGATTTGAGAGGTGGGTTATTTAGTCTATTTCCCTTCGACCGTCCTCCTCTCGATCTCACTCGGCTGCTTCAAGGTTTTGTTACCAAATGTATGTATAACATTTTTCCTCCAGATATCCAGTTATTTACGAGTCATGGTGTTTAGATTTGAGGGATCCGTTTGCCCGGGCGAAGATTTCCGATCGGCAGCCAATTTCTCATCCCTGACTTCGTTGACATAGACGAGGAACTTGTGCTTGCTGAATTCATCGGAAGATTTGTGGTGCGGAGGCGGCTTACTTAATGGGGCTGCTCAGTATCATTCGAAAAATCAAAAGGAAAGAGAAAGAAATGAGCATACTTATGGTGTATGTAAATCTCTCGCTCTTTTCTCCCCACTCCCTTTATCGGCATCTCATTCACTTGGATTCACTGTTGATTGTTGCTCAGTGGCCTCGACAACTCCGGGAAAACTACGATCGTTTTAAAGATTAACGGGGAGGATACTAGCGTTATCAGCCCTACACTCGGCTTCAATATTAAGACTATCACCTATCAGAAGTGAGCTTCCCTGCTTGTTCTTGTTGCCATGCTTTTCATTCACTGTTATTTCTGGATTTGGGGATTTTTTTTTTTAAGTCTTGGGATATCATATGCACGCTGCTCACTCATTGGTAACTAATTAACTCCAGCAAATGAATGGAATTGTTGAATATCCAATATGGGTCATTTCGAAAGTCTTTTTTATGAGAATTTTTGGTGTTATAACACGGAAGAAATCTCATTTCCCACTAATACATAAGCTATTTTTTTTAATCATTTATAAGTTCTAAACCCTTTACCATTTACTTCTGATTTGACGTTTTCTGGTTCTTTGTTCAAGTATTTGAAAGTTTTTGAAGCATTGGAATGAAGGAATTTGAAATGCAGTTAACTATTTGCTCTCGCAGGTACATATTTAACATATGGGATGTCGGGGGCCAGAAGACTGTAAGATCATATTGGAGGAACTATTTTGAGCAGACAGATGGATTAGTATGGGTAGTGGACAGTTCTGATCTTAGAAGATTGGACGATTGCAAAATGGAACTCGATAACCTTTTGAAAGAAGAGGTTAGGATTTTTTTTTTCTTTTGTAAGTTATTAATAATAAATCAAGAATGTTTTAACAATCTGATTTTCTCTCTGCTCTTATCCTGGTATAGTTATGACTAATATGTTGGTTTATGTATGTATTTCCCCCTTTTGCTGATTTAGCTTGACGGGTTTGTGTCTTTTGTTTAACTGAAAGTAATTATATTGTAGGAGCATCTATCTGTTTGCATTTTTCGTGTTTTCTTGATAGTACAAGTGTGGGTGATAATTGACCATTGAACCGCCCGCCAATTATGATCGTTTGGTAATCTCTTGAAGTAAATAGCTTTTCTCAACTCCCAAGTTGTGAATTATGAATTTGTTGCATGACTCAGTCATGTATTTGAAGCACAAGCTTTTACGTTCTTACTATTTCAGAATTTTGTTTTGTTGCTTTCAACCAGTGATTTTGTATGGTCTCTTCTTGTACTTTCATGTATTGTGTAATGAAATCAATTTCTTATGTAAAGGAAGTTGAAGTATATAAGTAACAAATGAAATGCAAGCAATGCATGATTAAAGCTTCTATATAATTTTACATGGATAGTAAAGAATGTGAAATTACTAATTTTGTCGATCATATTACAGAGGCTATCTGGAGCATCATTGCTTATTCTAGCTAATAAGCAGGACATAAAAGGAGCCCTTTCTCCTGACGAAATTACTAAAGTAAGAAGTTCGTTTTCTAAGTTTCAAGTCCAATTCTTTCTTTAATTGGATCTTTTCAAGTTTTCTATGATGCAGTTTTTTAAGAAAAACTATGTGCATAAATAAAAAAGTTGCATGTGTAGGCAGTACTGGGAAGGCAAAATTGAAGTAGTGCCATGAACTTACAATTACATGATATTACCTGATCATTAATTCAACTATGGAGTTTTCACAATTACATGTTTTTTATATAGAATTTGTGTTTTCTTTTTCTCAGTTTCTTTATTACCAATTACCTCTCACGTTCGGGAGCGAAACGACCGAGGGTTCCTTTCACATATTTATATTCTGATCACTATTCATGTCATTTCTGCAATCAGAGCTTCAAATACTTTTATCACCTACTGGATTTTGTTGTTTTTACGTTGCCCTGGGGTGTGGGGTTGTGAAATGAATGCTGTGTTAACTATACAGGTACTGGACTTGAAAGCCATGGACAGAACTCGGCACTGGAAGATTGATGGTTGTAGCGCTTACACTGGTGAGGGGCTGATGGAGGGGTTCGATTGGTTGGTCCAAGACATTGCCTCTAGAATCTATGTGCTAGACTAATATCTTTCCATATCTTGTTCCTCGTGGAAGATCATTTAAATTCTGTCTATAAACACTCATTGTTTTTTAAGAATGTTTTGAATTAATTTAAATATATTTCTTTTAAGTTTCTTTGGGATATTTGATTACATGTTTGAAACTACGTTTTGAATTAATTTAAATATATTTCTTTTAAGTTTCTTTGGGATATTTGATTACATGTTTGAAACTACGTTTGGTGAATTTGAAAACAAATTATTTAAATAAAAAGTAGAGTTGCATTTAATGTTTTTAAATATGTGTTTGGTAATAGATTTGTTAATTGAATATCATTGCTCGACCAATTAAATATTTAGTTTATTTTAAAGAATATTAATTAATTTATTAATATTTTTGTTATAAATTTTATATAATTATTATTTTACAATATTGTATAATTTATAATATATCATATTTTACATGTTTTAATTTTAACAAAAATAAAATGAGTCTATAATATGAGATAATATATTTATCAAACATTTTATTTTCTTACCAACAACAATGAAATAATTTACAACAATCATACACATGAACGAACCGACTAAATTATTATATACTAAAGTTAGGGACTAAATAAAAGTATAGCAACTGTACTTTAACCTATTTAATGAAGTATCATTATGATAAATAATGCAAATGTCCTGTAAAGTACATCGGGCAACCTTCAGTCAATCCCTTAACTTCTAAACAGGAAGGGAACTTGTCAAATAATCAACCGATTAAAACTTCTTCCAGAGCAAAGAGGGATTAAAAATGAAACAGGCAAGCTGATTGTTGCATTACAAGTCGAAACACAGGCATGAGTCAACCCTCAACCTTTAATTAGCATGAAGCTACCAAAATTGTCAACCCTCAACCTTTAATTAGCATGAAGCTACCAAAATTTCAGTCCCACGGCTTAATCTATGGAATACTCTAAATATGCATACAGCAAACCCAATTATTCTTGACTGAGGCCACTTTGTGTCTGAATAGAGATCGATTTGAGGCATTTTGCAAAAACTACTTGGACTTCTTTCCTTGTTTCTTTTTAACGACCTCGTTGATGTACATTATGCCCTTGCCTTTGTATACTTCTGGCGGTTTACAGCTACGAACTGCAGCAGCAAATTGATGTACCCTTTGTTTGTCAATCCCCGTGCAGCAGACTACACTGTTTTTGAAGCAGAAGACTCGAACGGCTGGAGGAACAGTTAATTCAACTTCATGGCTGTATCCCAGTTTAAGATACAAGAGACGTCCTGCTGCCTCTGCTCTGGCTTTGTAACCAACTCCCACAATCTTCAAGAAGCGAAAAAATTTGGCCTCCATTATAGTTAAATCAACTTCTTACCTATTAAGATGGAATTTGGGAAGTACTTAGTCCACTGATAATTGATAAATCGTATATATGTTGGAAATGCAAGAGATAAAATGGTAACATTTAAAAGGCAGCCGCATTTATCGTCTATTCGCTTGTATGTATGCATAAGAAAAACTGTAATTGGAAATAAAAATTGGAAGTACATCACCAAAGCCATAGATTCGGGAGCATGGGCATGAAATTTATGTAATCTTTTGAACTCCCACAAGGTCATTGGTTTTTTTAGATAAGAAACTTTTGTATAGACACAAAAAAAGAAGAAAAAAAAACAGCCTAAGGTCTGGGTAGAGGGAACCCAACCCTAACAAACTAAGCAAACACTTTCCAATGGTTCATGAATAAGGAAATGTTGTAATTACAAAATAATTTCCTGTAATTAATTACAAGGAAATGTGCTGGTTCAAAACCATATATGATAGCCATCATCGAATGGAATTGAATTTCAGATCTTCTACTCAAAAACCATATCAAATCACAAGTAAAATTAGAAAACGAGGTTGTTAGGTTAAGATAAATTAAAACCATTTTATATCTTTAATAACACGATGACTCAAAAATCCAAAAACATAAAAAAAGCAGTAGACCCAACATAATCTAACATCTCCTTAGTCACTCCTAATTCCCATCTCGAGCCCTATTTTCTTGTTCACTAATTGATGAGAATAGAATTACCTTGCCGATGACAGAGACGATACAACCTGGAACCACCCAACCCACCAATCTCTCCCCACACCCATGGATGGTATAAGCCCAACCCATTTACAAATTGATTTAGATCAGAGAAATTTTGACCTGAAGCTACTGCGACGGCGATGGTGGGCTGCGGCAGGCGAAGACAAGCGGCGACTGAAGCTACTGCAGCGAGCGACGACGGGAGCTGCAAAGGCCGGCGGCGAAATGGGGCTGGAAGAGGGGAGCTAAGGCCGATTAGGTAGGAGGAAGATGCAGAGGAGAGGAAGTGGAAGAGGGGAGGGTGTAAAATTTTCTACATTGAGCTTGGAAAGTGGGATTTTGAAGATTTCGTGGTCTTGGGAGAAAGTTGAATTAAACCATAGAAGAGATTAGAGAACTAGAGAGATGGGATGATAATATTTATATAAGGGGTTAAAGATGAATAAACCACAACTCAATTTAAAAGTTTAAACTGATGGGTTGGATAAATTTAATTCATATATTGGATATCTAATATAAGGCAACGAAGGTGATTGGAAAAAAAATATCATTATGCCAACAATCAGAAGGAAGGGAGGAGCGTCGAAGAGGGATCCTCCATCTCTTTGGAATGAAGGAGAGAGGGGGAGCCTCCTCTTTTCTGGCGAGGGCGATTGGAATGATTCCGACGAGGATTATGGCAGGCAACGGGCGATGGGTGAGGATAGGAATGACTAGCGGCAACGACGAGTGTTGGCCGGAGATGAGGGAGAAAGAGAGAGGAAGAGAGGAAGAAAATAAAAGCCACAAATATAACATTAAATTAATATATTTTTGTCGAATAAGTAATTTAACTATCACGTCATTTTAAGGTTAGTCAACTAATGATAATGATTAATGAGGGACAATTTAGAACTATTTCTTAAAGTTTAA
>NW_019104785.1:4426-15647 GCF_001995035.1 Momordica charantia
GAGGGAGCCGTCGTCGGTGCTGCTTCGTCGGAGAAAGAAATCCGTATGGGGGGGCTGGCGGCTTCAACAAGAAAGGGAAGGGAGGAAGAAGAAGAAGAAGGAGAACAAGATGGGTTAGGGTTGTTTTGTTTTAATTCCCTTTTTTCTTTTGTTTTCAAACATACAACTCACTTGGGCTAGTTTCTTTTGTTTAAGGCCCACTTACCCAATCACTCCTTGTTAACAAAACCAATAATATAATTTCGTAGTTGGTCCAATGGCCCAGAACAAGTGTCACATAGCGGAATTCGTACTAAACCATAACTTGATAAATAACTACACGCTACTAACTCACCACTAAATCTGTAACAATACACACTAGCCGAGATGTCACAATTAAATTAAATAAAGATCACTGATGAATCAAATAAAATAAAAATGAAATAAATAAAATCTATTTTGTTATAGAATTTCCCGGAACTCGGGGCAAGCTAACCTGAGTAACGCGGGGCGTTACATATATATTGCACATTTACTTCCTTTTGTGCAATCATATCTCTAACAAAATTGTGTTTGATATCTATGCGCTTTGTCTTAGAGTGATATTTGAGATCTTTCGTAAAAGCTATAGCAGTCTGGCTATCACAATTTATCAATACTGAGTCAGACGCACTTTCTTTAAATCCCAAATGACTTAAGAACTTCTTAAGCCATATTGTTTCTTGTACCGCCATTGAGAATGCCACAAATTCAGCTTCCATTGTAGACAAGGCTATACAAGTTTGTTTCTTGCTACTCCAAGATATTGCTCCATTATTGAGTAAGAAGACATATCTTGAGGTAGATTTTCTTTCATCCATATCTCCTCCCCAATTAGCGTCCGAGTAGCCTTCTAATTTTGAATTTTTTCCTTGGTAGCACAGCGAATAATTCATAGTGCCTTTGAGATACCGAAATATTCTCTTAACAACCTTCCAATTGGGTTGGACAGGGTTTGACTAGTATCTGCTTACCATGCTAACGGTAAAACAGATATCTGGTCTCGTACACATCATAGCATACATGAGGCTTCCAATAACACTCTGGTAAGGAAGTTTTCTCATGAGCTCTATTTCCTCAGGAGTGACACAACATAATTTTTGACTCAAATTTTCGCCTTTTGCGATAGGAGTTTCAATGGGTTTGCAGTCTTACATATTAAACCTTTCAAGAATTTTCTGGATGTATTGACCTTATGACAGAACTAACATCCTTTTGGAGCGATCTCTTTCAATCTTAACTCCAAGTATATAAGCTGTCTCACCCATATCTTTCATTTGAAAGTTTGAGGACAATCATTCCTTAATGGCTAACAAATACTCCTTATCATTTCCAGCCAACAGTATATCATCCACATATAGTGAAACAATCACAAACTTATCTTTGTTTGTTTTGACATACACACAGTGGTCCTCATCGATCATATGAGATGATTA
Source organism: Momordica charantia (assembly GCF_001995035.1). The sequence continues at coordinate 5,881 of NW_019104785.1, forward strand.
CTTGGTAAATCTGATATCCCACTATCTCGAAGATTGTTTAAGGCCATAAATTGAGCTCATTAATTTACATATTTTATCTTCTTGTCCTTCGGTAACAAAACTGATGGGTTGCTGCATTTAAATTTCTTCTTCTAATTCACCATTTAGAAATGCTATTTTTACATCTATTTGATGTAATTCCAAATCTAAACTGACTACTATGGTAGGATGAGTCTTATAGAGGTAAACCTTACAACAGGCGAGAAAGTCTCATCATAGTCTATTCCTTCCTGTTGTGTGAATCCTTTTGCTACAAGTCTGGCTTTATATTTTTCAATAGAGCCGTCAGCCTTGCGTTTAATCTTAAGAATCTATTTGTTACCAATTGCTTTGCGTCCTTTTGGGAGATCGACTAACTCCCAAACATTATTAACTTTCATTGACTCTATTTCTTCTTTCATTACTTTCATCCATCTCTCTATTAGGACATCGAAGAGCTTCCTGAACACATCTCGACTCTTCATCATCATCGGGTGTAACCATATAAATTTCATCTTCAAAACGATGCTTCAGTATTCTACCACGATTACTGCATCTTACTTGTGGTTCTGTTGATTGTTCACGTGTTGATTCCAGTAAATCACGTGACAAATGATTAATTGTCACGAGTAGTTTGTGGTTCGTCAAAATCACACGTAGTGTTCAGATATCTCCCACTTGGATGAGATACTGTTAATACAGTACTGAGACTATCCCACGATAGATTTGATGAAAGCAAATCATTTTGATTATAATTTTCAAATGAGGATATCTTATCATTGATCTCACCTCTCCTTGAAAAATCATTCTCGAATAAAGTAGCATCTCGTGATTTAAATTCAGTTACACTCCCACTTTCTTATTCACCAATGAATACATACCCTTTTGAGTGTTCCGAGTATCTTATAAATATACTCTTTTTAGCTCTTGGACCTAATTTGCCATGTGGATGTGATGACTCATGTACATATGCAACACAACTCCAGGGCCTTAGACCACTAAGGTCGGGTTTTCTACCAGTCCATAACTCATAGGGTGTGGAAGCAACAGATTTGGAAGGCACATGATTAAGGATATAAGCAGCGGTCAATAGAGCATCACAACAAAAGGTGATTGGAAATTTCACTTAAGCCATCATTGACATGACCATTTCAAGAAGAGTTCTATTTCTTCTTCGGTTACTCCATTCTGTTGTGGTGTTGGAGGAATAGTTAGCTGTCCTACCATACCTTTTTTCATCACATAGCCGTCTAAATTGATTAGATAGATATTCACGCCCTCGGTCAGTTCTTAAGGCCTTAACCTTTTTATCTAATTTATTCTCCACCAAGATGACGTGAAACATCAGTAAGAGTTAAAATTCCCTCATTATGGATAAGATGCACCTTCATGTGTTCCCAATTATGGGGAAGAGATCGAGTAGCGGCTTGAACTTGTTGTTCATCAGTCAGGACATGACCAGCTTCTTTGAGCTCACTAATCATATTAGACATCTCCCTCATGTGTTGTCTCATATTATGATTAGAGCGTTTTTTATAAATATCAAACTTAATAGTAAGTTGCCTAACTTTGATGGTAGAGGTCCCACCAAATTTCAACTTTAACGCTTCCCACACGTCCTGGGCAAGATCATAAGAACAAAACTCATGCATGACATTGTTGTCCATGCTGCGAAGCAACGTTATGCGAGCAAGTGAGTTTTTCTTCTTCCATACTTCATAAGCCTCTTTGTCCCTTCTATGTTGAGCACTATTGCCTTCCTCAGACTCAGTCAACACATTGCTTAGTACTTCTACAGCCTCTTGCTCTTCTAATACATACTGGATTTTCATGGACCAAATCTCATAGTTATCCCCATTAAGCTTCTCCCCTTTGTTCAATTCAGTAATTATATTTTTTGAAGTAAATGCCATATTATCAGAGTTTACAGGCCTATTACCATATATATCTGAAGAGATGTGAATCCCGGAGCCGAAGCGGACCATCGTTCATGATTTTTGGGAAAGAAAAACAAAAGTGTTAAGAGTGAAAATACAGGGGAAAGACTTTACCTTTAAAGAACTTTTCTTCAACAATTTCCCCTTGAACACCACCACCGAATCTTCCTTGCTATCCTTTAGAGTCTCGAGACCGTGCTTGTGGGAGCACCTTGTTTGGAATGAGTTGGAGAGTTGAGAGAGAGAGCTTTGATTGAAAGAAATTCTTGGAGTTCTACTTTTGTTCTCCTCTTGTGTTTTTGCAGAATTGCAAAAAGAAGAAAACAAAAGTAGTGACGTGGGAGTTACCCCACATCACTTAACTGCCCGCTCCCTGCAATTTTGCAGGGGAGTTAATTATTAATATTATTAATTAATAATAATAATTAATATATATATATATATATTTTTTTTTATTAATTAATAAATATAACTAATTATTAATTCAATTAATAATTAATTAATATATATATATAAATCAAATAAATAATTAACACTTAATTATTTATTATAAAATTAGAATCATATTCTAAAACATTTCTCTCGCATAACCTATAGTTGTAATGTACATCTTATGCACATTATTTTTACCCTATAGTTTTAATATAAATCATATTCATATTAATTTTATTTGAATCACATTCAAATAATTTCTCTCATAATATATAGTTTTAATTTAGAATTAAATATATATTATAATGTATCAATATACATATATTCCCTTGAGCAATTTGAACAGTTCAAATTCTTCCAAAACCTAGATCCTCATTTTACCCGTTACGAGCTAGCAAGGGGACCAAATGGACCTACAGATTAGAAGCTCCAACGATACGTGATTAATCGGTCAAACTCATTGACTGAGTTAATCAACATTCGTTAACTACGAGTCACTCCACTAAAGACTCGTAGTTGCACTCTTCTCACTACATAATATTTTCGTGCCCACGGATATACGACCATTAATGACAAATCAATCCTTCACGAGTGCTCGTAACTCAAGTTGGGTCAAATTACCGTTTTACCCCTGAGTTACATCTTACTCATTAAATACCACTACCCCTCTAATGAACAACCCGGTTATGGTCCGACCAATAACCGGAAGTCCCTCTCGGGCCAATGAGAGGGTGGGGCCCCTTGTTCAAGTCCCAAAGTCAGCATTTAAGAGAACACTCATCTACTCCCCTGAAGTCGGGGAGGAATGAATTCCATCTCGTGAAGTTATGTTCCCAATCCTCACTCGATCTCGTCCCCAAAATGGTAGGAATGTTGAGTCGGCGACTCAGGCCACTCTCACTCATACAGATCAAAAGACGAGCCCTCACGGGCAGGAGTCCATAACTCACTCAGGATTGAGAATGAGTTGCCTCGTCATCCTAAGAAACAACAATCTATTAGTTAACGGTGTTAGATCTAAAGATTGGCTATTTCATGGTCCGGTCTTATACAAACTCATTGTATAGGATACCCCCACTCGCATGTCTGCACACGAACGACCTGGATTGAGTCGTCTGTAACCTTTACAGAGTGGGTCGTATCCATAGTGTTGCCAGGATAAGGTACCCAGCCTTATCCATATACTATAGACCCTTTAGGTTATTCACGGGACATTATCCACTTGTATATCAGGGGTATATCAAACATATACCTTGTATATCAGGGGTATATCAATTATATACCCAGTATATTAAATATATACCCAGTACATATACTATCCCGGTTACACTAAAATAACCTCGGATGTTTAGTTTATTGGATTTTGGACAATGCAATGCTATGAATTCAACAATAAATTTATTGAATATACATTTGTTTTTACACAAAATACAAACTACGAGTTTAGGGTAACACACCCAACAAAATCAATTCACATGCATAACACACCACCCCTTATTATTTCACAATTTTCAAATAAGTTTTATCATAATTATTTTGTTCAACATCGAGTCGAAATTTCACTAAGTTTTCAAATCATCATCAATCATCAAACAAAATAATTATAGACAAACTTATCACACTGTAAAATAAACAAATACTTTGCCCAAAAATTCGAGAATAACGAGACACAATCATCATTCAAATGCCCATAGTAAACCCAAAAAAATGGGCACAATTTTTCATTTAGTACATATATCAGCAACAATACATATATAAACATATACATGAGAACATTTAAAATTGCATCTGACGAATAAGAAATGAATTTTCAATAATTTTATAACTAATTCGATACTCAATGAAAAAATGCATGCCATATATCGTTGGAAAGCTCGTCAAACATACTTTCTAGATATGCAAAGTACATACAAAAAAATCACTTCATAGAAATAGAATTGGAAGCAAAAGGTACAACATGCTTTCCAAAAAAAAACTCAAAGAGAAAGAAAAAAAAATTCACCAAATTCACCTACACTAATCTGGCAATTAATCTCTAATACAAGAAATTCACATGCATCACGATCGTCTTTAAAAATAACCCAACACATGGTCCATACTAATTCAAGTCATGTTTTGAGACAGATAGGTATGAAACTAAGCATGTTACAAGAAATGCTAAGTTTTATGAAAAAAAAACTTGGCTCTGATACCAATGTTGGGTTTTTCATTGGAAATGATACTAACATTTTGTATCGTTGCAGTGAAATCAATGAAAACCAAGTCGCAGTCGGAGATCAATCACGAACGGAAGAATCTCACGATTCACCGTTTGAATTCTTCAAGTGGTGAAGAATTTTGAGACAACAGAACTCTAGGTTCTTTCTCTCTGCTTTTCAGGAATCTCTCTCTCTCTGTTTTTAGGAGTAACCCACACCCCTCATATGACACACACCCACAGTGAGAGAGAATGGAGAGATTTAGGGGGAGGAGCAGTTTCATAGCTGCTCCCCCATTTTCAAATTGAAATTGATTGAATTTTGGATTTATTAAATCCTAACAAAAAAGTATTTATAAAATTTATATATATTAATATTATTATATAAAAATATAGAAAAATAAAATAAAATATTAAACGGTGCGGGGAATCCTCCCCCCGTCCCCGTCGGGGACCCAGATTAGGATCCCCGATTTGACCCTATCCCCTGTCAAACTGGGGATTCCACGACCCAATCGGGTCGGATCCCCACGGGGATCGGGTCTCACGGGTTTTGTTGCCATCCCTACCTAGAGGCAGCTAGAGCCCGGAGAGATGTCTCTCTGAGTTGGAACCGAGGAGAGTATCTCTACTGTTGCAATAGGCAGCGTCAAGTTATTTTTCAGCAAGCATAGATACATGTTATTAGACAATGTGTACATTGTTCCTCTAATGAAGAGGAATTTAATTTATGTTGCTTGCTTACTTAAACAATCTATGTCAATCTCTTTTCTTTCTCATGAAGCGTTTATTATAAGAAAAGGTATTGAAATTTGTTCAACAAAATTAGAAAATGACTTGTACGTATTAAGACCAACTTTAACTAAAACAAGTCTAAACACTGAATTGTTTAAAACTGTTACAACACAGTCCAAAAGACAAAGAATTTCTCTTAGAGAAAATGCCCATCTTTGGCACCTCAGGCTTGGCCACATTAATCAAAACACGATTGGGAAACTGGTTAAAAGCGGTCTCCTGAGTTAGACGACAACTCTTTACCAGTATGCGAATCATCCCTTAAGGATAAAATGACTAAAAGACCCTTTACAGCAAAGGGTTATAGAGCCAAAGAACCCTTAGAACTTGTACATTCAAACCTTTGTGATCCAATGAATGTTCGAGCTCGAGGTGGGTATGAATATTTTCTCTCTTTCGTAGATGATTATTCAAGATTTGGATATCTTTACCTAATACAACATAAGTCTAAAGCTCTTGAAAAGTTTAAAGAATATAAGACTGAAGTTGAAAATTCATTAGGTAAGTCCATTAAAACACTTCAATCAGATCATGGTGGTGAGTACATGAACTTAAGATTTTAAGACTATATGATAGATCACGAAATTGCTTTCCAACTCTCAGTAACCAGTACACCACAGCAAAACGGTGTGTTATAAAGGAGAAACAGAACCTTGTTAGACATGGTTCGGTCAATGATGAGATGTGCTCAATTGCCTGACTCGTTTTGGGGTTATGCAGTGGAGACTGTAATTTATATCCTGAACAATGTTACATCAAAGAGTATTTTTGAAACACCGTTTGAACTTTGGAGAGGTTGTAAACCTAGTTTAAGACACTTCAGAGTTTGGGGTTGTCCAACACATGTGCTTGTGATGAACCCAAAGAAATTGGAACCACGTTCAAAGGTATGCTTATTTGTAGGTTATCCCAAAGAAACGAGAGGTGGCTACTTCTTCGATCCTAAGGAAAATAAAATATTTGTATCGACAAATGTTACTTTCCAGAAGAAAACCACGTAAGAGCTAGATCATAAACCACATAGTAAAATGGTGGTTAATGAAATTTCCAATTATCAGTATGAAAGCAAGAGTTGCTGATACTTCTGGACCATCAACAAGGTTGTTGACGGAGCTAGTACATTGAGCCAACATCAAACTTCACAAGACTTGAGAGGGCTTCGACGTAGTGGGTGGGTTGTAACTTAGCCTGACCGTTACGTGAGATTAACAGAATCTTAGGTCGTCATACCTGATGATGGCATTGAGGACCCATTGTCTTATAAACAGGCAATGAAAGATGTTGACAAAGATGAATGGGTCAAAGCTATGGATCAGGAAATTGAGTATATTTACTCCAATTTCGTTTGGGAGCTTGTGGATCAACCTGATGGGGTACAACCTATAGGTTGCAAATGGATCTACAAGCGAAAGAGAGATGCCAATGCAAAGGTTCATTCCTTTGAGAGAAGCACAGTTTGTTCTGAGGATTCAGATCTTTAGAAATCACAAGAAAAAAAGGCTAGCTATGTCTCAAGCATCATATATTGAAATAATAGTAAGATATTCGATGTATAATTCCAATAAAGGGCTACTACCTTTCAGACATGGGATTATGTTGTCTAAGGAACAGTGTCCTTAGACATCTCAAGATGTTGAGAATATGAGACATATTTCTTATGTCTCTACTGTGGGTAGTCTAATGTACGTCATGTTATGTACTGGGCTTGACATATGCAACGTAGTAAGGATTGACAGTTGATATGAGTCCAATCTAGGACCTACACATTGGACCGCAGTAAAAACAATCCCCAAGTATCTTCGAAGAACGATGGACTACATGCTTGTGTACGGCGTCAAGGATTTGATCCTAATCGGGTACACTGACTCTCATTTTCAGACTGACAAAGATTCTCCAAAATCCACGTCAAGATCAATATTCACTCTTAATAGAGGAGTTGTAGTGTGGCGAAGTGTTAAGCAAGGGTGTATTGTAGACTCTACTATGGAAGCTAAGTATGTAGCTGCTTGTGAAGCTGCTAAAGAAGCTATCTAGCTTCGGAAGTTCCTGATAGACTTAGAAGTTGTTCCAAACATGTCCCTGCCCATTACACTATATTGCGATAATAGTGGTGCAGTGGCCAACTCAAAGGAACCTCGAAGTCACAAAAGAGGCAAACACATAGAGAGCCAATATCACCTGATAAGGGAGATTGTGCAACGAAGAGATGTGATCATCACGAAGATTGTTTTGGAGCACAATATTGATGATCAATTTACAAAGGCTCTCACGGCTAAAGTGTTCGAGGGTCACCTAAAGAATCTAGGTCTACGAGACATGTACCATTTAGTCTAGGGCAAGTGGGAGATATCATTGGGTATATTGTATGCCCTAGTTTATTGTAATCCTTATGTACATCCCACTCGCTTTAGGACGAATGGGAGATTGTTGGGTTTAGTGTCTTGAGCTCGTGAGTTTGTATTTTGTAAACATTTTATTTTATATCAATAAAAGTTATTTTTATTATTTCTTTGCATTGCTCGTATTCCAATAAACTAAGATCCAAGGTTATTTAATGTAACTGAAACGGTATATATTTGATATACAATGTATATATTTGATATACCATATATATTCGATGTACAAGTGGATAATGTTCCAGTAATAACCTAAATGGTCTATAGTACATGGATAAGGTTGGGTACCTTATAAATACGACCGACTTTGTAATAGTTACAAACGACTTTATCTAGGTCATTCATGTAGAGACATGCGAGTGGGAATATCCTATACAATGAGTTTGTATAAGACCGAACCGCAAAATACTTAATTTGTGGCTCTAACACCGTTAGTCAATAGATTGTTATCTCATAGGATGACCAGGTAACTCGGTCTTAATCATGAGCGAGTTATGGACTCCTGTTGATAAGGGATTATCCTTCGATTTGCATGGGTGTGACTGACTCGGGTTGCCGACTCAATAATCTTACCATTTTGGGGATGAGACCAAGTGAGGAGTTGGGAATATAACTATGCAAGATGGAATTCACTCCTTCCCGACTATAGGGAAGTAGATGAGTGTTCCATTACTTGCTGACTCTGAGACTTGAACAAGGGGCCCCACACTCTCACTGGCCCGAGAGAGACTTCTGGTTATTAGTCAAACCATAATCGGGTTGTTCGTTAGAGAAGTAGTTGTATTTAAGGAGCAAGATGTAACTTAAGGGTAAAACGGTAATTTGATGCAACTAGAGTTACGAGCACTCGTGAAGGATTGACTTGCTAGTAATGGTCGTACATCCGTGGACACGAGAATATTCTGCAGTGAGAAGAGTGCAGTTGCAGGTCTTTAGTGGAGTGACCCGCAGTTAACGAATGTTGATTAACTCGGTTAATGAGTTTGACTAATTAATCTCATATTGTTGGAGCTTCTGATCTATAGGTCCATTAGGTACCCTTGCTAGCTCACAACGGATAAAAAGAGGATCAAGATTTTGAGAGAATTTGAAACGTTCAAATTATATATCATGGAATATATATAATGTATATTATGATACACTATATATAGTTTATTTTTTAATAAATATTCAATAATTAAACTATATGTTATGAGAGAAATATTTTAATAGGATTCAAATAATTTATATGAATTGGATTCATATTAAAACTATAGGTTATACAAGAGAGATGTATTTGAATATAATTCAAGTATATAGTTTTAATTAAATATGTGATGTTTAATTAAAAGTTAAATAAGGAATTGTTAATTATTTATTTATTTAATTAATATTTGGATTTAAATTAATTAATTATTAATTAGATTAATAATTATTAATTAAATTAATTATTTGTTAATTGATTTAATTAATTTGGTTATTATTAATTAAAAAGAAGAAGATATCATGATGGTCTTGGGATTTCCCCTAGATTCAGGAGAAGATATCCTAATGGTCTTAGGATTTTCTCTCTCTGTAGATATAATAAAAAGCTGAACCTTAAAGAGAGGCTAAAGGCTTGAACTCTCTCAATTATCTTACTCTCTCAATCCTTTGCAATTGGATCCCACAATCTGGATTCTCGACTGAGAGACATAGCAAGGAAGATTAAGTGGTGGTGTCTCATTAGGATGACACGAAAAAGAATCTTCAAAGGTAAAATCCAATGTTCTTCCTTGTTTTATATTTTTCTGTGATTTAAATTTCAAAAGAAATCAAGAACGCGTTCTACTGCTTCCGTTTCGGGATTTACATCCCCTTCACACTTCATTTATGAGGCCAATATCAGTATTTACAGTCGCCACCGCCACCGCCGCCGACCACCACCGCCACGGCCGCCGCCGCCGACCACCACCGTCGTCGACCATCACTGCCACCGCCGCCGCCGCCGACCACCACCGTCGACCACCGCCG